>ML787858.1:0-54567 GCA_009831015.1 Picea engelmannii | reverse complement strand
CATGTGATTCTTCAATTTGTGCGTTAATCATCAACAATATGAAAACACTATTCTACTGAATTCAAATGTAATTCTATGCTAATGTAAGCAAATTCATACTACTAGAGATTTACAAATAAGAACTAAACTCAAAAGAAAACTTCAAATTGAAATTATAATCTAGATCTAGAATGGAAATTGCATAAAGTAAATTAAACTAATCCTATTTTTAACAATTTAAATTGCAAATGGAAATACTCACAAAAACATAACTCAAATCCTATTTTTATTTCAACATATGACATGAGAATTAGTAAACAAACTAATTGAGCAAACTAGATAAGAAAACTAAATAGCAATTACGTAAACAAGCTAAGAATCAAAACTAGTAACTATCCATCCATCGAAACTTTGCCAAAAGAACTCTATACTCTGTTTTAACTATGTTTTAACTTCTAACTATTCTATTTCAGCATACATAAATTCTAACTATCATTTAATCACACAGGGTTTAATGACTTAAGCTTAAGATTATTTCCTATTTAATTAAAGAGACATGGCATATTAACACTATCCTTCATAATCAACCTGCAACAAGAAACTAAAACAATTAAGCTATGAACAACAATTACACAGTAAGTAAAAATGATAAAAACACATGTACAAGAAATGAAAGAAATAGCAATTACACTACTCGAATTCACAATCTAACTAACTAAATATTCACCCATACCACTGGTGGGCCCCCTAGCAGGTCATAGCTACTCCTCAACAGTGGATCACGAGCTCAAGCAAAATAATTTCAGCATTTAAATTAAAAACATAGTCTTACACAAGTTTATGAAAATGTCTTGAAACAGAAAAAACGATGCTAGCTTCACAATTATGAACTTAACTATCCTTAGCTATTTGTCTAACCACTGTTGTGGTATTTATAGAGGTTACAAGATGAGAAGTCGACCACCTCTAAAAACAGTAAATTACACTTAATTTGTTTTAACCGTCGGTGGCTTCTAGAAACTAAGTGAGTCAATAAACGCCCAATATGACAACCCAATCCAAGTTATCAGAAACTCAATAGATGGAGGCCACAAGCACAAGAAAATCCCATGTCATTGATTTTCTCATCACAGGCCACCAATATAACAACTGGCAACTCACCCATGGTTTTAGTGCAGGATGGAGTGTCGGACGCAGTGTCGGATGGAGTACCGGATGCAATGTCGGATGGAGTACCAGATGGAAAAATGCCATGTGATTTTGACCTGTGACACAAAGATCGTGAATTATCTTCTTGGAATCATTAAATCATGATGAATTAAACTTGAAACCATCATAAAACATCAATCATACGTACCTGGTATAAGCTATGGCGATATGATACAAAAATCCTTCAAAATTTCTTCAAAATAAGAAAATACACATATAATATTGGCCAAAAAGGATCTAATCATCATCATTAAATTAACCAAATCGCGAGCCCAACATTACCCCCACACCTGAGATTTTGTAAGTCCCACTGCAAACAAAAATGAATTGCCCCACATGACTAAACTTGCTAAGAAGGATTAGCTTTAGAAGCTTCTCCCTCTTGCCCTGAAGATTTTGTCGTGTGCCTCTTATGTTGCTTCAATTGTGCCCTGAGGTTATGGTTGGTTTTGGTCATTTCATCAACCAATAGTTGAAGGGAATTCACCTTTGCTTGAAGTACTGCATTTTTATGGTGAAGATGCTTGTCCAAAGTTTTCCTCTCTTCCAGTTGTTGCAGCAGCTAATCATTTTCCTGTTCTAGATTTTCAATGGTTGGAGCAGGATCAAATATCTCGGAAGAGGGCTTGGATCCCTTGAAAGATGTAGAAAGTCTATCAGTTTTAGGATCTAGGGTAGGCATATTTGAAGTAGGAGTAACAGGGGGTTGATGAGGAGAAGTAGGTTCAGATTTTATCTTTCTATGAGGCTTCAATTCTTCTGCAAACACTTCCCTAAGTATTTTGTGAGGGATTTCGATATCAGAGGATACTTGGATAGGGTCTGAAGTGGTCAGGGGTTTTTCATAAGGCTTTCCTCTTGTGCTTTGGGTACTCTTTCAAAAATATCCTCTATTGAATTGATTATCTCCTCTCCTATTTGTGGGGACTACAGGGAAGTATTGTTGAATTACCTCTTGTAGATTTTTGGGTGCAGGATCAATAAACGTGGAAGGCATTGGGGGGTTAGCAATAGGCTTGTTGGTCTTATTTCCCGATGAGACTGCAGGGGTATCAACAAGCTTCTTGAACTTTTGGTCCGGTAAAGGAATATTTTGAGCATGAGACTTTCGATTCTTTGAAGAATGGGGTTTTGGTGAAGTAACAGTCCCTAGATCCAATGTCTTCATGCTAGTCTTGATTGTAACATGAGGGTTTTCAAATTGGTAAATGAACTCATCCCACATTTTCCCCTATTTCTCCAACTCGTCTAAGACAATTATTTTGATAATTCCATGGTGAAATAGGATGTTATGGGGATTGGTTACATTCTTCCTCACTTGGGAGGACATCTTCTCGAGACTCTTTAAGAAGTAAAAGGGAAAATTCAATGACTTATTGAACTGAAAGTGAGCTAATAATCGAAAGTGACAGGCTTTAAAGAAGTAATATATTTCCTCACATGTGATCAATATGGCGATGGCTATGAGAGGTTTAATTATCTCCTCTTTTATCCACTCCTTGGAGTATCCTTTAGCTCCAGATATGTTCGGAAATTCTGGTTTGAAAACCCTGTTATAGCTCGATCATGGAAACTGGTGGTTTTTAAACCATCTATCCCCAATTATTGGAAGCTTTGTGGCTACGGATATGGATTCATCAAAGACCCTGAAGGTGAGAGACCCCACGTGCATCATCTTTCCATCAAAACCAAGAGATAATTGCATCGGAATGTCGTTGTTGTGGCCCTACAAGTGAGCCAAGAATGACCCCCATCCTACACGAAGGAACACTTCCTTACACTATGCGAACTCAGGGATGGTGAAGAGGTCAGCATAGGAGGATGGCTCATACTGCTTTGGCATGATGACAGTGTGGGAAAAATGGACAGAGGGTGAAATTCAACAGAGGATGGGTGCAATCGGGCCAAGGATGGGCACGATTAAGAAGAGGTTGAGCGCAATGAAGCAGAGGCTAATCGCAATGTGGAAAGAGATGAACGAAATGAGACAGGGAGTGAATGAAATGAGACAGAGAGTGAACAAAATGATACAGAGGTGAACTCAATGAGAAGAGGGTGGGCATGAGGAATAAATGGGATAACCAAATTGAGCGATCCCTCCGTTTTTTAGTGCGCCTAGGGTGGAATGGTTGCATTCATCAATGAATTCACACGCACGAGTTTCCATGTGTGAACGTCGATTTCAAATTTGAAGGCATGTTTTGGGATGAAATCATAATGATGAAGAGGTTAGATCAATTTCCAAGTCTATGACTTGGACATTTGATAATGAAAATGTCTAATATTTGCATCATTTTATCGTAATTTCCATGAACTAATTAAAATAAATGCAATTGATTCCTGATTACCTGAAATAGTGGATAGTTACTGGTGTATACTTTCATATGGCACTTCATTCGTCACCTCATATGGTCTTTGAAATGGAACCTCATAAGGCACTCCATATGGCACTCCATATGGTACTCCATATGGTACCTCTGTGTGAAATGCAATTGTATTCATCCTGTAATGGATAGCCTGTAGTTTTAGAATGACTTTGACAGTCACAGTGAATCGGACCAGAGGCATAGTGTTCCATTATTATTTATTTTTCCATCATGCTCACTCAATTCGTTCCGTATCTCACATAAGACATGTAATATCAACTCTGTAATGACAATCTGTAACAAAAATAAACCAGTGAAGTGGTATGTTAAGGAAATGTAGAGTAGTTTATAACACATGGAAAAATAGCATTTCAAAAATAAAATAATTGTTGATGTCATAGCATGTGTCATGAAAACAATACATAGAAATTCTCACAAAGATTCTAAGATTCTACTTCTTATAGGCAGTGTTATCATTTGTCAACTCATGAAACCCCTTCCCCCACACCTAATTATTGTGACACCTCACAATCAAAAATATAGGAAACCATTTAATTCTCCCAATAGTCGAAGATTTACAGCTTGTTAAGTGTAAAGATAAATTTCACAGATTGGTTAGACGAGACGGTTAGAAGATGGATCTACCTATAACATAAGAGATCCTATATATAGATAAGAAGAGGTTTCAATATAGTCTCAAAGTTAGTTCCCAATGGAAAAATTATGGAGTTCATTAACCTTACCTTGACCATACATACTTTGTGTCATCTTTGTCTATAAGTAATGTTGTACATCAATACAACTTTAAATTTCTTATTTATTTTTGTCAGATTATCATCCTTGCTAGGTAGAATTCCCCACTGCCACCAAGCTTGTTCAGTACTCTGACGGGTTTACCTAGTCATACCACAGGTCGGTACCTGTTGCCAGTAAACTTGTTAAGTATCCCGATGGTTTACCCTCTTACACCCTCAGAGACTGGCCCTCCATCTTTTAATATTTTAGTATAAGATTTCTTTATGCAAGAAGATGGGGGAACAACTCTGAAAACAACTTTTTTTTTTCTTTTAATTGGGATGGTATTTATGTTAGAGGATGGATTTTTGTTATATATATTCCTTAGTGATTGTCCTGCTGTAAGGGTTACTTGAAGGGACGTGGACTATCTAAACATATGATATAATCAAGTATTTTTAGTGTGTAGTGGATGGTACCATTAGGAAAAACAAAAAGGTATATTTAGGCTCAACTCACTTTCTTCTTTTTTTAAGTTATTGTGATGTTTCCATGGCTAACCGCTAATCATACCTCCTTGTTACTCTTTAATAAATATTCTTTACTCACTTACTCAGAGTTCTTGGGGAAACTATACAAGTGACCTCTAATCTTGATGGTTGTGGTATCACTTCCTTATATAGTGGTGAAGGTGTTTAAGAGTAACTGCTTTTTAAGATGCCTTAAGCAAAAAAAAGCATGAAAATCTTTGAAAAAATATGGCTAATTACAACAAGTCGTTATTCATTTAATGCTTAGCAGACAACAAGCCTCAAATATAGCAATGTTTTGGATAAAAATCCTTCTTTTATATTTCCTTGAAACTGTATACTCCTGGTGAAATAAATACCTACAAAAATCTCTAAAATTGTGTACCAATTGTTATCTCCTTAGATAAATTAATCAAGTTGTTTTATTTTAGGTGATAGGATGTCATTCAAAAAATACACTTCTAAATTTTTAAAGCTCATTTTTTAGAGCTTCATGCATGTAATAAAGTTTAAAAAAACATTTGGTTTCGTTTTCATTTCAAAAAATTCAAATCTCAGGTTTTGGTGGATTAGGTGCTTCTTCAAAAGGGCTTCTTAGCTACCGAAAGCCTTAACTTTCGGCAGCTTAAACAAGAAATTCAAGGTTATTTTAGCCACCGAAATCACATAAGCGTGGGAGGAGTCAACACATCCTTTCACATGCCATTGGCCATCGAAAAGACAGGAGGAAAACCATTTAGGGACTTCGAGCTGATTTATGCATGATATATCGAATATTTTCAAATTTTTGTTTCATCAAATCACATGGTTAAGTACTTCCCATCATTACAATCATCAACCATGATGGTTTCAAATTTTAAGCCGTGCTTTCTCATCCCTTGTAATCAGTGCCACATTCTAATGCATGCCTCATAGTTCTCGTCCCTGTCATAGCCAAGCCAAATCTTCCTAAGTCTACGCTGTGTAATTTTCCCCCAAAACCCGGTTTTCCAATTGCAGGTGTATAGGAACATTGCGACAGATGAAGAAATGAGGATCAACTCTGAGGAAGGAGCTATATGATATTAGTTACTTGGTATTGCACCCAAAGGTATGCCAACTTTTCAGGGATGCAAGTTGCTACATTTTTTGTAAAAAATTACATAGCTCTCACCAGCAAGTGGCAAAATCTTTTGCCCTTAATTTTGATGGAAGGAAAGCAAGCATCGGTCAAGATGAATTCTAGGTGGATGAATCCCTCATAGCTTAGGTGATAGAGCTACCCAGGAATGGAGAAAATTGGTTCAAAACCACTATCACAAAGAATATTGAATTTAGGTCCTACTTGAAACCAGAACATAAGGGTTTGGTATGGAAGAATGACATTCCTATGTCTTTCCTTGAAGAGAAATGGCAACAGTTATTAAAATCCATTCTTGTTTATATAACTTGTGAAGGTATATATAATAGGGTGATGATTTACCATTTCAAACTCATGAACCATTTCACTGGTAGAAACCCACTTAATCTACCTTATTATCTCCACAGAAGCTTATCTAAGATGGCTCATCAGGTCAAGGCTAAGACCAATAAGGTTGCAGGCAGGTTATCCCACCATGGTTTTATTAAACTCTTGGTTTATGAGTGAAGAAGCAAATAATGGAATTACTTCTTGTTCTGGAATGATTTTCAGACTGATGTACAGCCAGAGGTTAAAAAGAGTCCTTCCAAGAAGTCTTCTACTCCCAGAAGTGGAAAGAGGAGGAGGAGAGTTATCTCTCCAGTTCCAGTTAATCATCCCTCTCCTTCTTCTAAGCCTAATAAAACTAAGAAGAAACTAAACTTCAGCAGTGAGACAGAGAAGGTCGAAGAACCCCCAGTGAACAAGAGAATTCTTAATCTTCCCTACACAGACTCGGAGGATGAAGAGCATCAGGTTGAAATAGGGCATGAAGAGCATCAGATTGAAACAGGACATGAAGATGCAGTATATGTAGATGTATTCACAACAAGGTATGAAGATCTTCCATCACCTACACCCAAAGAAGAACAAGAACTACAAGTTGCAGATGCCTCATCTAGCAAAAAAGTGAAGCAGAGTAAATCAAAGGAAATCAGGAAACTTAAAAAGAAGTTAGTTCAACAAGAAGTGCTAGAAAGGGTAATTAAAACCAGATATGAAACCTTGTCTAAGAATTTTGCAGAAAGAAACTCAGCCTTAGAAAGATTAGGACATGAGAGCATAAAGGAAAAGAAAAAGAAAGAGAAAATTGTAAAAGATTACAACAGCTTATGGAGAGTAGCTAGGGACTTAAAGAAAAAGGTCAGGGCTTTAAGGTCGCAAGTTATGTCTTCAAAACACCAGTATAAAACACATGCTACTCTTGAAACCCTAGCAGAGGTAGCAGTTCAGTACAATGAACCACAGGCAGCCAACAATACTACAGTCATTCCAGAAGTTGAGCAAGGTGCAGAAGCCTCAGAAGATCGGCCCTAAGGCGTTTTGGAGCTAAGACAAAAGGTATTTTGAAATTTTGATAATTTTCACTAAGGCAGAACTTTTGGTGGCTTAGGTGAACATTTTGATTGTTCATTAGCCACCGAAATCAGAGCTTTCGGTAGCTAATTGGTCCAGAATTTGTCTATTCTAACTATCAAAAGCACTAACAGGGAAGAAAGTTACTATTTTTGCATAGATCCAGGTTTTCCTTGTCCAAAATCCTCAGGAATAGTTCCAATCGATAGATAATAATTAAAGACATCCTTATCAAGAGTCTGTTTTGATTTTGGAGATGCTCTACAAGGAAAAAAGGTCAAATGGGTTAGCTATTTTCAGGGAAAGAACTGTTTTATTGTCACCAGGTGTCATTTTCGACTTCTCTCATATCTCATGAAAATCCATCAGCCTTGGAAGGCTTACTACACCTGTCGAAGAATATGAAGGACATGAATATCACCCAATAATAGGAATTGACCTATTTTATAGGATCTTTGCCTATTTTCTTGGGCCAGTTATTGACTTTCTATTTTTGGCAAAATTCGATCAAGTATCCTAGGATCTAGAAACTGTTTGTAAAGGCTATAAAGCCAAAAATATTAGAGGAATGAAGGGTTCGACTTTGATTTCTAGACTCTACTATTATTGTGATACAAACACTTTCTTTAATATACTCAGCCTGCAAGCTTCTTTCATTGTTATTGTCAGACTTTATTTTCACTTCTATTCTATGCCTATGAGTTGAAATTATTTATGTGTCTCTATTTAAATGTCCTATGGTAACTGTCATCTTACCTTTGATTATTAAACAAGAATCATAAGCATCCACTGCTAGTTTGTTGACCCATCATATATATTGTTTATGTATGTTCTGGTTAATTGATTGGTTTCTTATCAATTTGATTTACAAACCTATCTGATAATAGCTCTTGAAGGCCTTGTAATGTTTGAATATAACTAGATTGTCTTGAAAATACAATCCAGTGATTTAGATATTCATATTGATCCAACCCCACACCCATTATTGAATAAATAATTACAAAAAATAGTTAAGTTACCAGGCATCTCTAAGATACAACCTAGGAGAGTTTCCTGGAGTGATAACACCAACAAAATTCAAAATTATTTACATATGTACAATAGAAAATTCAGAAAATATTCAAGAACAAGGGGGAATTCCCCATCTACTAAGGCCAATGCTTTGTCAGTTGACATGGCATGTTGAAAATATTCTTTGGAAATGGGCCTATGATAAAGTTTGAGTCGGTGTCCATTTACTACAAAGGAGACTTGTCCATCGTCAATTGTTTTCATTTTCACAACTCCATTTTCATATACAGTGACTACCTCATAAGGACTCAACCATTGAGTGGTGAGTTTGCCTTTGAAGGTTTTAAATCGAGAATCAAACAACAAAGCCTAGTCACCAGGTTGGAAGTGTTTCTTCTTAATAAACTTGTCATGCCACTTGCTCCTCTGGTTTTTCACTAATATTGTTCGTTGGATGGCATCTTTCATGATCTCATCCAACTCGTTTAATTGTAGGACTCGTTGTTTCTGAACCTCATCTAAGTTTAATCCCAATTCTACGGCAATACGGAAGGTCCTTACTTGGAATTCTATTGGTAGAAGTACTTGTTTCCCATACACTAAATCATAAGGTGTATGCCCAATGGTGTTTCTCCAGGTGGTATGATATGCCCACAAAACTTTTGGAAGCCTATCAGCCCAATCCCGATGATGTAATTGAACAGTCTTGGTTAAGATAGCTTCCAGAACTTTGTTTGTAGAATCTACCTAACCATTAGCTTGTGAGTGGTATGGAGAACATTTACAATGTTTAATCCCATATTTCTCTGTTAGTTCTCACATCGGCTTGGAAGCGAATTGAGTTCCTTGGTCTTAACAATTTCATGAGGGACACCGAAGCGGGTAAAGATGTCTTCATAAATGAATTCGACAACGTATTTTTTTGTAGCCCTAAATAGGGATTTTTCCTCTACCCACTTGGTGACATAATCTGTACAAACCAAAATATAGTTTTTCTTATGAGACATGGGTGAAATTGGTCCTACAAAATCAAGGGCCCATTTCTCGAAAGGTTCTAGCATAAATTGGGCACGCAAGGACATTTCGTCAGCTAACTTAGGTCTTCCTATCCTTTGACAATTGTCACAACTCCTCACATACTTGACAACATCCTTGAAAATGCTAGGTGTTACAGGAAAATCCCTCTGGGGATAAGTGGATTTACTCTTGGATATTATACCCCTATAACCAAGACAGAAAGGTGCTAATGTGGACACTGACATTCCTTTTCATGAAGCTAAACTATTCAAGGAAGAAGAAGAAAGAAAGGTAAATACCTTTATCGACATGTGTCCTTGCTTGATCCAGGCTGATCTTGATCTCCAAGTTCTTTAGAAGGTCCTGCAATATAATGAGAAGCAAAAACGAAACATACTTCCTACTCTACCATGATTAGCTTCATAATAGATCTATCAAAAGAAACAAGTTCATGAAACATACACAAACTTAAAGGAAATCGGCCAAGCACATATTTATATTAATGAAAATAAAGCAAAGTGATTACAACCATAGATGTAGATGCAGCAGCTTCACCAAGCTCTCTTTGTCTAGACCCTTTCTCAAAAGTTCCACAATCAGAATGAATGTAACTTTCATTGATAAATCTCCCTTATGAGATCATAAGTTTGATGCCTCTAAACTGCCATGTCCTTTTCACCATGAGAAGGCCTCCTTATATAAGCTTGGAGAGACCCAACCACCTTAGAGATTATTGGGATAGCTTGAGGATCTTTCTCTATCAGTTGTGGATCCTCCCTAACATCCATCCTTGACCTCAGATTTGAATCCAACTAACTCCATAGATGAGGGGGATTTTTCCCTGATTTTCCTCAAGAGTCAAAGATTCCCTCAAACAGCCCAGCGCTCCCTCAAAATGGGGCACGAAGTGTTGCAACGCTCCCTCAAAGAAGGATAGGGAGCGTTGGCACTCCCTGACAGTGGTTAGGGGAGCGCTGCCCACATTTTCCCTAAAAAATCCCAGCGCTCCCCCAGAAGGGTGCACAAAGTGCTAGAACGCTCCTCCAAAGAAGGCTAGGGAGTGTTGGCACTCCCTGACAGTGGGTAGGGGAGCGTTGGCCTCCAAAAATGACTTTTGAGTGGTTTTACTCATGTAAAATGCTTTGTACTCTTCATCAAATGATTTTTATTCCTTAAATCAGTCTTTGAAGGTGTCTTAAGTGTCCCTGTGATGTCATTAAAGACACAACATAGGTGATATGGAAGTATGATGTTTGTGACACTTGCGACCAAAATGCGACACTTGCGACACTTTAAATGATGACAATAGGTCATCATTGAAGTGAGTGATTTTGATGTGTAACACTAGGCCAATAGTAACTTGAATGTAACACCTTATATGTTGTATGTTTTTCAGAAAAATGGCCACCACATGGTCCATCATGACAACTTCGTAGGATTTTGAGTACCTCGTCTTCTCAAACACATCTATGAATAATCAAATTGGGACCTGTATGAAAAATGTCATGACCAACCCAAGAGTAATTGGCACTTTGCGTAATAATTCTACACTTTTCATGAGGTGACAAATGAGATGGTAACTTCCTAGTAACCAAATAGTTTTCCATATCTGCCAACCATGGGGTATTTACAGAAAGGGAAAAAAGGTGCTCATCTGGGAAACTATCGTGAATGGGAATATCATCATCCTCATTTTTTGTTCGTGAAATAAAATTAGCTACCAAATTATCCTTTCCAGGTCAGTCAAGAACGGTGATGTTAAACTCGTGTAATAACAGGAGCAACCTAGTCACTCGGCCACTAGTTATGGGTTTATTCATGAGAAATCTAATGGCGGAATGATCTACATGTACAAATACTTTGTAACCTGTAATGTAATGACGAAAATTATTGATAGCATGAACTATTGCCAAGAATTCCTTCTCGGTAATTGTGTAGTTTAGCTCGATAGGGGACAAGTTCTTGCTCACAAAATAACTGGCATAGGACTGTTGATCTTCTTTCTACCCTAATACTCCCCCTATTCCGGTGTCGGAGGCATCAATGGATATGTGAAATGGGAGAGCCCAATTGGGCCCCCTAAGAACTGGTGCCACAAACAGCTTAGCTTTCAGGGTTTCAAAGGCAATCTGACACTGCTCAGTCCAAAGAAAATCAACATCCTTTATCAACAATCCAAACATGGGTGCAAAAATATTTGTGAAATTTTCAAAAAACCGTCGGTACTATCCGGCATGTCCAAGAAATATTCTCACCTATTCCTGAATATTGGGGGGTGGAAGTCTGACGATGACCTCAATCTTTGCAAGATAGACTTTAATCTCTTCAAATGAAATGTGAAGTCCCATAACGACTCCTTTAGTCAACAACATTTTACATTTTTCATGACTTAAAGACAGGTTCATTTCTTGGCATTTGATAAGGACTTTTTCTAAATTATCTAAGGCTTCCTGGTAATTATTGCCATAAACTGTGAAGTCATCCATGTATACCTCCAGACAATCATGAATAATATCAGCAAATATCCCTAGTAGTGCTCATTGAAATGTGGCAGGAGCATTACATAATCCAAATGGCAAGACCCTATAGGCATAGGTGCCCCAAGGATAAGTAAAGGTAGTCTTATCCTGGTCCTCGGGTGCTATAAGAATTTGATTGTACCCACTATAAACATCTAAAAAGGAGAAATACTTATTTCCAGACAGGTTATGTTGGCACAGGGGAAAACCTAGGGTTCAACGCTACAACAGCGCACCAAAAAAACCCTAACTACGGGCTCTTTTGGCAACACCTACGAAGCAGATGAAGTCTCACCCGAGGTATAAGCAGGGGTGGTTGCGAGACTCAGGTGTCTGCAACCTTAGCTGGGAAATAGGTATGTGATTATATCACTTACAGAGCACTTTATCATTGACCATTCATCAATATTCAACCCTTATTGTACTTCACAGATAGCATAGAGCATCATGGCATTCACTTAGATCTAAGGTATCTTAGTACTTAGCAACAGTAAAACATATCAGATCCAGTAGATCATCACTAAGCATCTTCATACATATCAGATCTACTATTCATACACATCTAATGAAGCACAAATCATAAGTATATCCATCTAAATATATCAAATCACTTTGCAAAAGCAGGGATAAACACATCAAGTCAAAGCACAAAGTATAACACACAGATTTATGTGGTTCACCCCCACTCTAGGGATACACCCACCAACTCTTCTTCTTTATTAGAGTCTTCAATCGGTTACAAGCATGGACCCACCAAAACCTATTGTGCATAGGATAGAAGATTTGCGTAGCTCGCTAAATCCTTCTTTCTTTCCTTACAACACAAATCCTTTTATATCTCCACACAGGGACTTGCACTAAGCTCTACAAGCCTATAGAATGCACAACACCTCAATCACACAGATCCCACTTGGCACGTAGCCTATATCACATAGATACAATACTCTACTAGATGCCTAGATGTCTATTCATACATTTACAAAAGTGGTCCTAAGCATGGGTGAACCCACGGGCTGACAGCCCTTTCCCATTATATATTCCCAAAACCCAAAATGGGCCCAAAAGTGGGTCGAGATCCCGTGATCCCTGCTTCGTCTGGCGCTCCATATTGGACAGGTTGTTGAAGTCCCAAAAATGGTCAATCATGACCAAGATTATTCCAAAACTTGATCAAGGGCCAACAGGCCCCCAACACTCACCTATGACTCATCTCGAGTCACTCTGGTCTGAGCAATTCTACTTCGAATGCCTCGAGCTTGGCTCGAGCTTATTTGACCTACTGTAGTGCTACTACCTCTTCCTCAGTGAACTCCTAGATAAGTGCATCATTGGCTGGTCCTTCTAGGCAATGTTCTCCTACATTCACAACCTGTTCAAGTTCTACTCCTTGGTTTTCAACTTCAGTGAATAGTTGACATGCCTTCTCTTGCACTAGTTGAAGTCATTGAGAGACTTCCATCACTTTACTCTGAATCGTGTGGATTTGTTGTTGGTTCATGCATTTCTCTGGAAACCTCTTCATTCTTTCGACTGGTGACAAGCCCTTCAGTTGTGCTTGTAACATATATGCATGATGCTTTGCTTCTTGGAGTTGTGACTCCAATGCCTGCAACTTTGGATTCTCCGTGAGGGTCTCATATGTCTGAGCGCTCCTGGAAGTCAGTTGCTTGCATTCCAATTCAAGGGATTTCAATCTACCAACTATGTTTCGGGCAGTTGCCTCTCTTAGGTCTCTTATATATTGAGGGGTCTCGGGCACAGTACGAAGTTCCAGATCTGTGATGCACTGCTGAGGCTGTTGGATCACTCCTTCTAGTTGTGCCACCTATTGTGGAACCCGTTCTTCCATATGGACTTTGATGACTGTCATAGAGTGAAGTTATTTGTTGACAAACTCCTTTATCTTGAGTTTCTCTATGAGAAACTGCTCCTTGCTCTATTGTATCTCTGCTTTCTCTTCCTCCCACTTTGTTTGCAAGGCTAGTTTTTCTCATTCTGCATTAATGCGTTGTTCTAGAAGATCTTCATGTGCCTGCATTAAATCCTGGGTGGCTTGTGTTGTCTCTTCCTGAGCTCATCAAAGTCAAGCTTCAAATTTATCGGTGATCTGGTGCAATTGGGTTGTCTCATCTCCTGGTTCTTTTGTTCCAATTGTCAAGGGCGTAGTAGAAACTGCGCGGCTAGACTACAGTGCCTACCGCACTTCTTGAAGTCCACCCTTGATTTGGTTGAATACCTCCTCCTTCTTCACTTCTTACCTTTCTGCGATCTCTAGTGAAGCGTCATTTAGCGCAGCGACTAAGAAGTCGAAGTCATCTGGGGTGAGGGTAGTCTTAAACGTAGTCCTGGTGGCTTTAACTTTCTTCCAAGACAAAGGCTTTGGTGGGGTAACCTTCATTTTCTTGGATGGATCCTCCTCCTGTCTAGGCAGAGTAACTCCACCTTTTTTTTGCTCGACTTATGTGCCACCTAGCTCTCCACCATCGTCTCCTTGCTTAGGTGAGATCGAAGTCTTCACCGATGTGCTATGGACATCTTTCACTTCGTCATCTTTCTTCTTCTTTCTTGGTCCAGGTGTGTCCGCCATAGTTTTAGGGCTATCCACATCGAACATCTCTGCGGGGTCCGTTGGAACAAGGAGTTCTGTCGACCATTCCTTGGTAATCTCTTCCAAGTCATATTATGTCAACTTGTAATATGATTGGACCTGATGTTTATGCTCATCAGCACGCGCTATAATATAAGTAAAGTGGTGGTCCGCATTGAATTTCATCAAGAGTTTAAACCTGTGAAATGTGTTCGGGGTGATGTGTAGTGTAGACTGGATTTTGATCTTCAACTGGTTGTAATAGGCATGGAATACGGCATTGGACTATCACTGCTTGTTCATGTCGTTGGGGTACCATAGCGTACAGAACTTTGCGGGCAGTGGTTCGAAGGGTTCGATATCTAGGAAATTGGTGCCTTCTGGTAGCTCCCAGGCGATGAAAGTGATTAGTATGAGAAGCCAGCTAAAGTGTAACTCATACCCTTGGTCTTACACTTCTCTGCAATCAAGCTCTAGTTGGTTTACAAGGTATTGTGCCCAATTCATCTGTAGTCCCTCCGTGCACTTTCCAGCAAGGTCAACTACGAATCCAGTCACTTAGGTTGGTCTGTTCTTGAGAACTAGCTTGCCCGGGATCAGCTGATAGGCAAGGCGCATTGTGCCACTCTGGATAGAGGCTACCTTGAAGCCTTGCATTCCCTTATTGACATCGCCATAAGTTTATTTAATCCTCTGCGCTAATTCTCGGTCTGAGCTCTTTCCAGGGTAAAACTCCTGTGGGTCATGGCCTTGCATACTAAGCCCTATGATCTAATTGATCAAGGTCGGATCCACAGTGATACGGTGGTTCAACCATAAGTATCCTCTATGGTAGCAGGACAGCAGTAACTTGACGCATGCATTGAATTCCTGGTGTCTGCCAAAGTGTGGGATCTCCATTACATTGAGAAGTGTGTACTGCGTGAGGTTCTGGGTCCATGACTGCAGGATAATCTTGGAATTCTTGCCTTTGGTCCTGGTTAAGTACTTATGCGGGGATAACATGATGTAAGTTTTACGATCTCCAAGGTTGAAGTCACTAAATTTCAGTGTTGCGAGCTTATCCTGGTTAGCACAAACTACGTGCACCCATTTCGGAAGGTACACGGTGATCGAAGTATACTCAAAGTCTCAAGGGACACTGTCACAATTGATGGCGCCACTCAGAGGTGGTAGGTAAGTCGGTACAATGCGTGGAATAAGCTTGGCATTCGTGATGTCGTCTCTGTGCTTTGTCCGTTTCTCATCGGTCGGTCGAGATGGATCGGTGCGAGCAGTGGAAGGAGAGGCTTGCAGTCTTCTTGTCGATGATGCTTGGATTCTTATACATAACCCTCACTCCGACATGACTCTCTCAGTCATTAAGTCAATCAAAACTTCTTCGACTATTTTCTTTGCAACATTGATCTCGTCTGATATACAGGCTCGAGGTCAATTAGATCGGGTGTCAACTGAATTCAGAGATTGTAACAAAGGGTATGGGAACAAGTCGATGATCACAGTGAAAAATAATCTCGGGTTTTGGGCTCAAATTCTCAGCTAGCAAAAGTATTCTCGGTGCATGGCGTGATGGACTAAATAATAAACTTAGCAACGGTCTGCTTGCAACGGGTATGAGGCATCATTAACTCATGTTATGTCCATTATGGTGCGGTCTAACGGTCTAGGGGGAAACCATAAATGCTTTTCGACCCATTCAGAGTGGCAGTCGAATGGTTATATCAGCTTCCAACGGCTATATTTCTTCGCCTCGGCGAAGTGGCCTATGTCGTTGGTATGATATCTTGCCGAAGTTCAAATTCTGCAAGTTTTACTTCTGCGAGGATCCCTCTGGAATCTTTTGTAGCATGTCAATCTTAGGTCTCGTTTTACTTAGCTTCCTAGCCTTCTTTCTAGTGAGCTTCGTCTCGGTGATTCTCTTTCGATTCTGATTCTTATTTTCCTTGGACATAGTCACTTCACGCTGCTGAGATTCTCTCCTAAGACTCAGGGGTAATACTTCTTCTATATATGATACAGATACTTCAATCTTCTATGAGTCCTCTAATTCTCTTGCAACTTTGACATCTAGGCTTCTAGTGTCAAATAGATTCGATCTGTTTTCCTGTTCTTCAATCAACTGTGCAATCCTTCTAGTAATGAAATCTTTTAACTCCTATTTCCATTGTTCCAAAACTTCTTCTTCTTCCTTTCATCTAGCTTGATCGTTATCAACCCAGGGATTTCCTAGCGACATGGTAAACGAGGTGTTGTCCTCAATAAATTTAATAATCTCAAAATCTTCTTCAGTCGAAGTTCCATTGGCATTCATAGATATCTGAGTGATCTTTCCACATAGGGTTACCTGTTTTCCTATGAATAGCCCTATTCCTCTTAATGAAGGGATCATAGCAGGCCTTCCTATATCTTCCCAAGTTCTCTCTGGCATAATGTTCACTTGTGTTTCTTCATCAAGAACACAGTCAATGTCGAAGTCTCCTATTCTTACCTCGATACATTCTTTTTCTTTAAATATATTTGATAGCCTAACATGTCGGTGATAATTCAAGGTGTGTTTCATCTGTAGTAATACCTTCTTTGATTCCTTCTGAGGTTCTACTATTTATGGATCTGCCTTAGGGTTTTATTCATTCAGATTCATTCTTTCAATCTTAGTAATCATTCTGGGGCAATCCAACACTTCGTGGTCCAAAGATTTACAACATAGGAAACTAGATATTCCACCAATGCATTCCTTAACAAGATGTCCCAGTATTCTGCAACTGTAACAGAGGGTTAACCCTCTCTTTCATTTAAATGTTCCCCAACTTCTTCTGTACTACGCACCAGGATCATGGTAGCTAGCCTGCAAAAAATTCTTTCTAGGATCCTGCGTCCATTTGTTAGTCCAAACATTCTTTCAATGCATAGGTATAACATGTATATCATTATGCTTATCATATTTATTCATATCAAACTGTATTTCATCTATTAGAGCCCTAGTTTTCAATCTAGGAAAAAATCTATCAAACACACATAGATTCATGTTTTTAGAAACAAATATTTCCACTTATCTTACTTCTACAAAGTACAAAACTTCCAGATCTAAAAACTTTTAACTATTCTTACCTTGATTAGAGCATTGAGCATACATATCTTACCTCTTTTTTGAAGATCTTACCTCTTTCTTCGAAAATTTCCACTTTTACTTTTCTTAGAGCACAAAGCGTTCAAATCTTGCTTCTTTTCTTCAAATCCGGCCTTCTTTCTTTAGCACAGAGATTTTCAGATCAAGTGGAATACTATGCACTAGGGCACAGGTCCACGCACAAAGGTTCCACAGTTTCAGGATGAATCTTTGCACAAAGCTTCTTCTTCCTCAGTTCCCAGCAATCACAGTTTCAAGTCCCAACAACGGAACCATTTGTTGGCACAGGGGCAGACTCGGGGTTCAACACTACAATAGTGCACCAACAAAACCCTAACTACCAGCCCTTTCGGCAACACCTACGAAGAAGATGAATTCTCGCCCGAGGTAGAAGTAGGAGTGGTTGTGAGACTCAGGTGTCTGCAACCTTAGCTGGGAAACAGTTATGTGATTATATCGCTTACAGAGCACTTTAGCATTGACCATTCATCAATATTCAACCCTTATTATACTTTGCAGATAGCACAGAGCATCGCAGCATTCACTTAGATCTAAGGTATCTTAGTACTTAGCAACAGTAAAAAAGATCAGATCCAGTAGATCAGCACTAAGCATCTTCATACATATCAGATCTACTATTCATACACATCTAATGAAGCACAAAGCATAAGTATATCCATATAAATATATCAAAGCACTTTGCAAAAGCAGGGATAAGCACATCAAGTCAAGGCACAAAGCATAACACACAGATTTACGTGGTTCACCCCCACTCTGGGGCTACGTCCACCAAATCTTCTTCTTTATTAGCGTCTTCAATCAGTTACAAGCATGGAGCCACCAAAACCTACTATGCATAGGATAGAAGATATGCGCAGCTCGCTAGATCCTTCTTCCTTGCCTTACAACACAAATCCTTCTATATCTCCACACAGGGACTTGCACTAAGCTCTGCAAGCCTATAGAATGCACAACACCTTGATCACACAGATCCCACTTGGCACGTAGCCTATATCACATAGATACAATACTCTACTAGATGCCTAGATGTCTATTTATACATTTAAAAAAGTGGTCCTAAGCATGGGTGAACCCACGGGCCGACATCCCTTTCCCATTATATATTCCCAAAACCCAAAATGGGCCCAAAAGTGGGTCGAGATCCCATGATCTATGCTTCGTCTGGCGCTCCATCTTCGACAGGATGTCAAAGTCCCAAAAACGATCAATCATGACCAAGATTATTCCAAAACTTGGTCAAGGGCCATTAGGGTATCCAAAATTTGGTCGATGAAAGGAAGAGGAAAGTAATCCTTCAGAGTGGCTTTGTTGAGTTCTAGGAAATCAACACAAATTATCCATTTCCTGGTCACTTTCTTTGGAACCACTATAAACGGGGATACCCACATACTGTCGGAGGCTTCTCTGGGGTTGCCTAATAGGTGTTATTTCCCCCTAGGTATATATGTGATTGGTACATGTATCAGGGTGTATACCCTTCATGTCAGTGTATTACCAAGCGAATGCCCCTGATTTTTCTTTAACGATACTTACTAACTGTTTTTGTTGGTCTACATTTAGCCCAGAGTTTATATGTATAAATTTTCCTGGACTAATCTCACAGGGCATGGTATAAGATGTGGCAGACTCGCTTATCACGAAGATCAAAGATTTCAAAGACAAAATGTATGGGTCCAATTGTTCTTGAAACTCTTCCCCAAACATGTACTCAAATTGGGGAAAAGACTGTGGAAAATTAACACATGTGATAGCAGCAATTAATTGGTTTAGCACATTTTTTGTGTTGTGCTCTTGAAGTGCCTAGGCATGGTCACTTGGAAATGCGGGTTCTTCCCAGTCCTCATTCTTGTATGGACATTCAAGCCACCATATATTATCCATGATAGATTGGGTTGGATGGTATATGGTGATATTTTGGATAGAAAGTCCATTCGAGATGGTCATTTCTCCCTCTCTACAACCAATAAATGCATTGGTTGTGGCTAACCAAGGTCTTCCCAAAATAATGGGATGGCCTTTGGTAGGATCCTTTGAGTGGATGACAAGAAAGTCTATTGGGTACTCCCATGAGGCTAAAGTAACAATGATATCATCCAAAATTCCTTCAGGTATAACCCCGGTCTTATCTGCTAATTCCAAAATTGTTGGGGTAGGCCTAAGAAGAGGTTTTAACTATAATTTATCCAAGGTAGTAGCGGTCATAACATTAATGGTTTCCCCTAGGTCTATGAGATTGTTTTCAATGGAGAACTCATTAATGGTTATGCTCACTACGGGGTTTCCTAGGTTCCCATATTTTTCTACCTTAGGCTGTTGTGATATGTACTCAGAAAGTTCTCCTATCAAATGTATTATTGGAGGATCCTTTTGCTTCCTACCTAGCTTCTTAATACATAATTATTTGACTACCTTACTTTAGATTGGAATATCCTTAATGGCTTGTGGCAAGGGAATCTTGACACAAATATTCTTCAATTCATTCAAGATGTCAAATTTCGATCGGGTGGTAGGTTTCTCGATTACCAATCTTTCTGGATAAGGAGGGGCCTTCATAATTTGTGAAGGTTAATTTTGGGGAATATTGGGTTCTTGGTCCTTAGGAATAATAACATCTTCCCACCTAGTGTCATCCATGGGTTGTTTGGGGATTTCTTCTTCTTCTTCTTCTTGGATGACTACTGAAGGTCTCTTCCTGTCCTAAAAATTGACTGACCTCAGTTGAATCTCCTATAATGGAACAAGATTAATAACATATGTCGGGAAGGCCTACATCTCAATATTGTGAAGAGGTTGAGTGGGCTTGTTATTGGGATTGATCACTTGTTTTTCCAGTAATGATGTTGGTCTTGGGGAGCTTTCATTATGATATTGTTGCGGTTGTTGTTGTGGAATAGGGGGTAAAGGTGGTGGAAAAAAACCTGGCAGAAGTTGTGGAGTGTTTGGTGGAGACTGAGGATAAGGATGGTTGGGCATAGGGACAAGTGGAGCTTGAGGGTTCCCTTGGTTATTTTCTCCACTCCATCCTTGACACCAAGGATGCTAGTACTATGTAGACCGTTTTTTCCTACTTGGTGAGTTCCATTGTTTTTTTGTTGATAATAGGGTAAAACTTGAGATTGTGGATCTAGGTGTGTGGGTTGGTTCCTAGGCTGCCATGGCCTCCTAGGTGCATAAGAGGAATCCCTAGGATCCCCGCTCATATAGATGGCTAACAAACCGAGCAATGATGAACAGTTCTCAGTTGAATGGTCTTCTTTGCAGAAGCCACAAACTGAAATGTTATCTAATGCGCATTCCCTTGAGGAATGCTTCCTCCTGCATCTTGGAAAATATAAGCTCATATTTGCATTTTCCTCCTCCTGTTTCTTTTTAATTTTGAGGGTGTCCAACTGGGAACCTATTGTGCTTAATATATCTGTCTTGAAGTTTTCTAAAAGGTTCCCTATCTCTGCTCTTCTGATACCACCTGAACTAACTGGTATAAAATTTTAAGTTTCTACTATAAGGGTCTCGAACATTCTTTCTTGTTTTAGCTCTACTCCTCGAGTAATTTTTACACATTTCACATATTTCAGCAAATGGTTTGTGGGATATTTCACTTGATTCCATCAGGTTAAGTATCTCTAGGTATTCCTCTAAAATTCCCTGAAGGAAAAGATCCCTAATTTCATCATCTGGAAGGTCAGGGTATTTTGATTTCTGGGAGATATAACCAAATTGTTCCATATAATCCTCGAGGTTCTCGTCTTCTAACTATTGGATTTTGAAAATATCCTTACGAGACTCCTTGGTCTTACATTAGTCTTGGTACTTTTTAAGAAATATGTCCTTCATTGTTTCCCAATACCTAATACCGAATTCTCCCAACCCCATGAACCATCTTAGTGCAGAGTTCTTGAGGGTGGCAAGAAAGAGTTTTAGTTTCTGGACATCTTGTAAGTATTTGTAGCTCCTACAAAAGATGTCGAACTCAAATATAAGGTATATGGATCTTCACTTCTTTTACCGTAAAAGGTAGGCAGTGCTGAGAGGGGAGTATTTATAATATTGACATTTGGGGTGGTGTCCAAAATTGGAAACCCGAAGGTAGTTTCGGTTTGGTTTTCAGCTTCTTCTCCCTCCTTGTGTCTTACATTGTTATGATCCTCCTGGTCATCGATACTGGTTTGGTTTCCAAAAAGACAGTACCTAAGTGGTTTTATCCTTTAAGAGAACAAGGTATCCCTCTGATGCGAAGGTCTTCCTACTGCTTGGTTGTCTGGGACTCTACTCGAGTCGGTTGAGATTATTGGTGCCAAAGTTTCTGTGTCAATTTGAGATACAATTATATTGGATGAACTACCAAACAAAGTATTCAACTATTCAGGGTCTATGATGTCTTCAAATTTAGGATCTCCTGATGGTGGTAAGAAAACAAAGGTTGTATTGTTTGGTTCTGCGGAACGCTCGAGTGGTCTTGCCTCCTGTCCCAATATTACTGATGCTATAATTTTTTGTTCTATAGTGCTCCATGTCTTAGTCTCTTCAGAGACAAATTTATCTCTTTGGGTTGATCTAGCTCTTTTTTTTTGGTATTGATCTACGGAATTTATGAGTGGAACGTTCCTTCCCCCAAAAAGGTCGAAAGGAACCTTGGTTGAAAGGTCTGATTTGGATTTAATGTATCTACCTTTTGGGTCTCTGGGTCTGTTCATGAAAGAAAACAACAAAATGAAAAACTACCATTGGGTTTGGGGGAACCTACTATAGTATATGTGCAAGTTCTTACCTCTCATCTTAAAGTTCCCCCACCACAAAACTAATGCTAAGGTTTAGAAACGATCTAATTCCTACCTTGAGACAACTCCCCAACAATAGCACCAAAAATGATGGGTGTTCTATATGCACTAAAAACCCTCAATTAAATTGTCAACCCGGGGTAAGTAAACTTAGAGTTGTAGCACTATATGTGCCAAGGAAGAAAATCTAGAGGTAGTATAGTCTAACTAAGTAAATGGGCTATTTAGGTGCTAATCTACTTAGGCAAAGGCTATTAATGATCAAACCCTATCAAGAAACTTAAACTATTTATCCTAAGTAACTTTTGAACAATGGATCAGTGGATAGTCCTAAGAAAGAAAATGAAAACCCTATTTTAAGCAAGTTAACTTAATCATTACAATAAGCAAAAGAAAACCATATATTTAATCTATTTGATGAGCAATAACAAGAGAAAACTAATCTAATTAATCTATTCAAATTCAATGAGCAGCGACAAGTAAGCAAATAAACAAGCAAGCAATTACCCTATTCAAACTAACCTATGGAAACTTATTCTGCAATTAAACTAATAAGAAATCAAATAACTAATCTATGGTAACTTCTATAGCAAGTAAACTAATCAAAATTACTCAACAAGTAACTAATCAAATTAATAAGCAAGTGAACTCTATTCTTAAGATAAAACTTTATAATTACTTCTAATTTACGAAAAGAAATCTTAACCTATTGAATTGAAAGCATCATGACAATATTCAAAGATTATCGAGAACTACTCTTTAAGCTACAATAACAAGAAAACTATTCTCTAATCTACAAAAGCAAGAAAACTTCAAATATAGTGTTTATGGTTATGTCTTCGGTGTCTTATGATATCACGATGGCATTTAACAACTAATGATAACTCAAGAGGGATAAACTCAATATCAAATTCTATAGCAAAGTGAAAGGTATGAATCAGGCAATCTAATGAGAACTTATCCATTATATAAGAAACATCAACTACCCTGAAAATCCATGTGATTCTTCAATTTGTGCATTAATCATCAACAATATGAAAACACTATTCTACTGAATTCAAATGTACTTCTACGCTAATGTAAGCAAATTCATACTACTAGAGATTTACAACTAAGAACTAAACTCAAAAGAAAACTTCAAATTGAAATTGTAATCTAGATCTAGAATGGAAATTGCATGAAGTAAATTAAACTAATCCTATTTTTAACAATTTAAATTGCAAATGGAAATACTCATAAAAACATAACTCATCTCTTATTTTTATTTCATCATATGAAAAGAGAATTAGTAAGCAAACTAATTGAGCAAACTAGATAAGCAAACTAAATAGCAACTAGATAACCAAGCTAAAAATCAAAACTATTAACTATCCATCCATCGAAACTTTGCCAAAAGAACTCTATACTCTATTTTAACTTCTAACTATTATATTTCAGCATACATAAATTCTAACTATCATTTAATCAAACAGGAGTTAGTGGCTTAAGCTTAAGCTTATTTCCTATTTAATTAAAGAGACGTGGCATATTAACACTATCCTTCATAATCAACATGCAACAAGAAACTGAAACAATTAAGTTATGAACAACAATTAAATAGTAAGTAAAAATGATAAAAACACATGTACAGGAAATAAAAGAAATAGCAATTACACTACTCGAATTCACAAGCTCACTAACTAAATATTCACCCAGACCACTGGTGGGCCCCCCAGCATGTCTTGGCTACTCCTCAACAGTGGATCATGAGCTCAAGCAACACGATTTCAGCATTTAAATTAAAAACACAGTTTTACACAAGTTTATGAAAATGTCTTGAAACAACAAAAACGATGCTAGCTTCACAAATCTGAACTTAACTATCCTTATCTATTTTTTGGACCACTGTTGTGGTATTTATAGAGGTTACAAGCTAAGAGGTCGACCACTAGAAAGGTCAACCTCCTCTAAAAATAGTAAATTACACTTAATGTGTTTTAACCGTCGGTGGCTTCTAGAAACTAAGCGAGCCGATCAATGCCCAGTATAAAAACCCAATCCAAGTTGTCATAAGCTCAATAGTTGGAGGCCACGAGCATAAGAAAAATCCATGTCGCTGATTTTCTCATCACAGGCTGTCGATATAACAACCGCCAAATCTTCCACGATTTTAGTGCAGGATGGAGTGTCGGATGGAGTATCAGATGCATTGTCGGATGGAGTACTGGATGGAAAAATGCCATGCAATTTTGCCCTGTGACACATGGATCGCGAATTAACTTCTTGGAATCATTAAATCATGCTGAATTAAACTTGAAACCATCATAAAACATTAATCATACGTACCTGGTATAAGCTATGGCGATTTGATACAAAAATCCTTCAAAACTTCTTCAAAATAGGAAAATACACATATAATATTGGCTAAAAATGATCTAATCATCATCATGAAATTAACCAAATCGTGAGCCCAACAATATCCACATCATATCCTCAGTCATATCTAGAGGATATAGGAAACGCCTATTGGGAGGCTAATATGGATGAAAAATATGATTCCCTCATTCAGAATCAACTTGGGAGTTGGCTCCACTTCCTCCCGGTAGGAAGCTTGTACGGTGTATATGGATATACCAGAATAAGATTCAAGTGGGTGGGCTTATTATCAAGTACAAATATTGGCTTGTATATAAGGTCTTCTCACAATTTCATGGGATTGACTACACAAACACCTTTGCACCAGTTGCAATTATGGACTCCATTAGACTAGTTTTAGCCATTAGAACATCCAAATGTTGGGAGATTCACCACATGGGTGTGAAGAGTGCCTTTCTTCATGGAGACCTTGAGGAGCATATATATATATATATATATATATATATATGGA
The DNA here is from genome assembly GCA_009831015.1 of Picea engelmannii. Lineage (NCBI taxonomy): Eukaryota > Viridiplantae > Streptophyta > Pinopsida > Pinales > Pinaceae > Picea > Picea engelmannii. Next base: position 29,307 of record ML787858.1, on the reverse strand, counting down.
GAATCAATAGGGATATGTCTAGGATTGTTCACTTGTTTGTATTTCAAGGAAGTCTTTGTATGGCCTTAAGAAAGCACCCCAACCCTGGTATGAAAAGATGGAATCTTTCTTGTTGTCACATGGATTATCCTGATGCCATTCATATATGAATGTTTATAAACTAAGATAAGTGAAATCCTTATTGATAGTGATTTATGTATATTATTTACTTATCACAAGGAGCTCAACATCATCCATTTATTTGGCAAAGTATGCATTGCATGACAGGTTTGCTATGATAGATATGGGATTGTTGCACTATTTTCTTGGACTTGAGATCATCCGATCTAATTTAGGGATCAATATGGAATGCTCCAAGTATGCCTAGGATATATTTATTAGGTTTCATATGAAATATTGTAAAACAACAACATCACCATTTCTTTATAGGGTGAAGCTTGAGGATGGGGGTACTACACCTTTGGTGGATAGTACTAGGTACAATAACTTTGTTGGGAGTCTACTCTAACTCATTCATACTCAACCTAACCTATCTTATGTATTTGGATTAGTTTTCAAGTACATGAAGGAACCTCATGAGATACACTAAAAGATTCTAATATCTATGCTACACTGGAAAGTTTCTAAGGTACTCCTAATTTTGGTATTCAGTATGCTACAAGTTGTACACTAGATCGTGTTGGTTATATAGATTTAGATTGGGATAGCGATGGAAATAATCACAAATCCACATTTGGTTATGTTTTAATCTTTGGCTCAGGGGCTATATGTTAGTTAAGCAAGAAGTAGTCAATTATTGCTCTATCATCCGTAGAGACAGAGTACACAGGAGCAGTGAATGCAAATACGTAGGTTGTTTAGTTGTAAAGCATTCATATAGATTTTTTTCTACACTTCCACTGTTCGATTGTCATATGGTGTGACAATCAAAGTGATATTCATATTTCCATATATCCAATAAAAAGGAAAAGGACTAAGCACATAGAAATACACATGCACTACATTTGGAGACTCATACATGATCAGTTTATTACACTACAATAATGTCCATAAGCAGATCAAGTTTCAAACATCTTCACTGAGTTTTTCACAGAGCAACGTTTCAGAGACTTGTAGGTACACTTGGGAGTGGTGAGACATCATAGGATACTTCTTAGTATTCTTATCACCATATTATTTTGAGGAGAGGGGGAGGGGGGGTTCCCATGAGTGTTTCCCTCTTTCCTCACTCTATGAGGATTTTTCTTATACTTGGGTACCTAATATGGAATCATTTTTTCCGAGACCAATTTTGTTTGTGTTATTATCATCCAACTAGGCTTATGGGGGGGTGGGGTGTTAGAGAATATTTTCCTTATCATTACCATCAATAATTCACCTAAGTACTTTAGATCTTGGTCTCATGATTCTGATGGTCCAATTTTAACTATTTTTTACCAAGTGAACCATAGGATAGCTCCATCCCTAGATTTAAGAGGAAATCTACTATTATTAGCAACTGAAGGTGCACTTCCCACCTTTTCCTTGATTTTAAGATCTTATTCCCTAATTTTAGGATTCTATTTTCTATGTTTGAGTTACTGGGTTGATTCAAGGAACCTTATCCCATGAACAAAGGAAGGGAAACACTTTACTCTACCATTTTTAGTTTTTTTCCTAAATTGGATTCTTTTTTTAGGTAATTGAGCCACCACTTGTCATCCTAGGGTAGTTATGAGATAGTTAACTCATTATTGAGAGATTGCATGGCTAATTAGTGTAAGTTTTAAACCTTTGAAGTAAAGCAATGCATATAGATTCTTAAGAAAAATAGAAATTAATCAATGGCTCATACACATAGTACACAGAGATTTACACTGGAAACCCTCAACCAAGAGAAAACCACTCTTCCTTGGTGCCGCACATTTCATCTCTTTATTTGTATTAATTTCACCATTCAAAATAAAATATATACAATTTTTTAGGTATTTCGTAGCTACCAAAACCCTAATCCCTTAATCTGGGATTAATTTACAAAACCGCTAAAAATAGCAAAATCTGCTAATATAGAAAAAACCGCCCCAAAAACAAAATTGGGGTGTTTCCCAGAACATTGCGCGTAACCAGGGGGGCCATACCTGGCCCCCCGTGGGACCCCCCTAGGAAGCGCTCATTTCAAATGACACAGAGAACAGAGGAAGTTGGGATCGTCAGACGTAGTTGTCGAATCTAACGCACCCACACACACACATGCAAATAATATAACACATACCCAACATTCTCCCACTTGTTGTTTTCTTTGGATCCATGGGTCCACAGGATTATATAGTCAACAATCCAACCGCTACAATCCAAATGCCCATTTATTTTTATTTTTATTTTTATTTATTTTTATTTATTTATTTTTTATGTCTGGTGGAATCAGCAACTAGTTGGGCACGTGCTTGCGTTACACGTGGTCGTGTTATCCAACCGCTACCACTATAACCTCTAGGTGTGCCCATGATGCCCCTTACGCGGCACACAAGGTAAGTCGGGGGGAATTGAACTCGAAACCTCATGGAACTTCATTTTCACGGCACTTGCCAATTGAGCTGCCCCCCAGGGGCAGAAATGCCCATTGTTACTCTACACCAGGAGAAAAAAAAAAAATTCACAGACTTTGTCAATGAATCTACAACATTCTTCAAAGTGTCAACCTTTTCCGGCAACACCTTCTTTTCTTCAACCATGTCTCTCACAAAGTGATATTGAACATCAATATTCTTTGTCTTTGAATGATAAGTTGGGTTCTTTGCCAATAATATTGCACTCTGACTGTCACAATCTAATCTCACTTCTTGTTGTATCAACCCAATGCCTGAACACATTCTCTGTAGCCATATTGCTTCCTTGCTTGCATGAGTGGTTTCCATGTATTCAACTTCTATAGTTGAGAGTGCCACTATAGCTTGTATTTTTCTCATCCAACCAATTTCTCCTCCAAATAGGTTAAACACATACCCACTTGTAGATCTTCTACGATCCAGATCTCCAGCGCAGTCTATATCAACAAAGCCATTTATGTCCACCACTCTATCCAATCTCGGTCTTCCTTGGTAGCACAATCCATAATTGGTAGTGCCACGCAAGTACCTGAAGACCCTCTTTATTGATGTCCAATGCTCCTTCCCTATTTTTGAAATATACCTTCTCAAAACTCCCACTGCATTTGTAATGTCCAGTCTAGTACAGACCATTGAATACATCAAATAGCCAACTACACTGGCATACGAAACATGGGACATGTCCTCTTCTTCTTCCTGTTTCTTGGGACACTGATCTGCAGATAACTTTACACCTATAGGAATAGGAACCTTGATAGGTTTACTTCCATGCATATTAAACCTCTGCAATATTGTCTCAACATATTTTCTCTAATTCAACCAGAGTTTCATGTTTGCACGATCTCTTTTAATCTCCATTCCCATAATGAATTTAGCAGCACCGAGATCCTTCATGTCCAATTTGGAGGATAGTTTTGATTTCACATCCTTGATAACATCTATGTTATTTCCTACCAACAACATGTCATCAACATACAACACTACATAAATGAAGTTATTACCAACCTACTTGGAATATACACAGTGTTCATCCCTTCTTCTCACAAATCCCAATCCAAGGATGTATGTGCCAAACGTCTAGGTGATTGCTTCAGACCATATAGTGACTTCTTTAGCTTACAAACCATCGCTTTCTTTCCCTTCACTACAAAGCCTTCTGGTTGCTTCATGTAGATTTATTCTTCCAGATCCCCATGTAGGAATGATTTCTTCACATCCATCTGTTCCACTTCAAGATCAAAAGAAGAATCAATAGATAAAATAAATATAATAGACATTAACTTGGAAACGGGAGAAAAAATCTCGCCAAAGTCAATTCCCTCTACCTGGGAATAACCTTTTTCTACTAACCGAGCTTTGTATTTCTCCACTTTTCCTTCTGCATTAAACTTCTTCTTAAACAACCATTTTCTACCAACATATTTTCTTTCATCTGGCAACTCAAATATATCCCATGCCTCATTCTTATCCAAGGCATCAATTTCTTCAACCATGGCCTTCTTCCATAGTTTACTATCCTCTAAATTCACTACTTCCCTAACAGTTTTCGGATCATCGTCAGTAATAGATAAAGAATAATTGGAATGGAAATCACGTGGAATATACCATTTTGGTTTCCTTCTTTCTCTCATTGATATCCTCAATACGGGGGTATGAGGTTCTTTCTCTTATGCTTCATCTTCTTCAGATGATTCAGATTTTGCATCATCCAACTCAAGCTCTATTTTCTCAGGTTATTCTTTCCTTGGTAGGAATTCCTGTTTGGAAACATCTTTTACCTCTCTAAAAACAACATCTCGACTGTAAACATTCTTCTTAGTTTCTGGTTTCCAAATCTTATAGCCTTTCACACCATCTTTATAACCAATAAAGATACACTTTTTAGCTTTATTATCCAGCTTACTCCTATTTTCCTTTGGAACATGTACATAAGCATCACAACCAAACACTTTAAGATGTTCAAGAGAGGGTTTCTTTCCAGTCCATACCTTGTGTGGATTTTTATCATCCAGTGCTAATGAGGGTGATCGATTGACCAAGTAACATGTTGTACCCACTACCTCTACCCAGAATTCTTGTCCTAACTCGACACCACTAAGCATGCTCCTTGCTTTTTCCATCAGTGTCATGTTCATCCTTTCTGCAACTCCATTCTGATGAGGTGTGTATGGAGTAGTGTTTTTCCTTGCTATACCACACTTCTTATAGAATTATTTGAATTCATTTCTGCAAAATTATCCACCATTATCTGTCCTCAATACCTTTATTTTATTTTATGTCTGATTTTCTACCAGATTCTTAAACTCTTTAAATTTATCAAATACCTCAGATTTCTTTCTAAGAAAATAAATCCATGTGTTCCTTGAGAAATCATCTATGAATGAAACATAATACACATATTTACCTAGGGATGGAACGGGAACAGGTCCAAACACATCACTATGTATCAACTCTAAGATCCCCTTTTCTCTTGTAGCACCAGATGGGAATCTTACTCGATTTTGTTTACCATATATGTAATGTTCATAGAAATCAAAATCCAGAGTGCAATTAGGCATACCTTCAACCATACCTTTATGGTGTAGTTTTTGAAGGCCCTTTTCTCGAATATGCCCCAATCTTTGATGCCACAACATGGTCTTCTTTTCAGGGACAGTATTGGTCTTTTCTCCTTCATTTATCTGCTCAGGGACAACAGAACTGTTACACCCATTAGTATAAGTTCCTTCCAACAACTTGTACAGAGTTCCATACCGAACTCCCCTCATCAACACCATTGCCCCTCGTACCATCTTGCAAGTTTCCTTTCCCAATACAGTATCCACTCCTGCATATTCTAACTTGTTTACAGATATTAGGCTCCTGACTAGTTTTGAAATGTGAAAAAACCCAGGAAGAGTTCTAATCCTTCCATATTTTAGCAACAACTTAACCCTTCCACGTCCCATGATTTTTTTTGTCGAGTCATCTCCTAGGAATACATCACCACCATCATATTTTTTATTTCACAGAACCACTCCCTGTGAGGAGTCATATGATATGATGCACTTGAATCGATCAACCATACATCACAGTATGCATGTGTACCTGTAGATGTCAGGTAAACATCACCTCCTTCTTCAGTGGAGGTTTTTCCCCTCTGTGGAAGAGGTACTATCATATCCCTTTGGTTTATCAACCTTCTTAGACTTGCAATCTTTCTTATAATGCTATGTTTTACCACACTTCTAACATTTCCTCAAATATTTTCTTGGAGACTTAGATATACCTGTAGATTTATATCTCCCCCCCAAAGACTTACCAGGATTCTTGTCTTGGGTATGACCTCTTACAAATAAATCATATGTTCTATTACCATCCATGCTTTTCCGCCTCATCTCTTCAGATAACAATGATGCAACTACATCCTCATACTTCAATGTAGACTGAGTGGTACTAGCAATTTCTACAACCAGATTATCCCAAGAGTTTGGCAAAGAACATAGCAAAGTAATACACTTATATTCTTCTGCAATCGTAATATTAAAAGAGACAAGTTGACTTACCAGAGTATTAAAGGAATTTAGATGTTCTATCACACAAACTCCATCTTCCATCCTAAGATGATACAACTTCTTTCGAAGAAACAACTTGTTTACCAGGGACTTTGATTGATACAAATTCCCTAACTTATCCCACATTTCCTTGGTTGTAGATTCTCCCGAGACATTCAACAACACTGAATCTGCCAAGCAGAGTCGAATAGTACTCCTTGCTCTTTTGTCCAACTTCTCCCAATATTACTTCGACATACCAGTAGGTGGTGTACTAGTAGGCTGTGTACTAGTCGACTGTGTGACAGTAGGTTGTGTACCAATAGGCTTTGTACCAGGATCCACAACGATCCATTGTTCTTTGTCTACAATAAGGTCCTCCATCTTGAGCTTCCATAGCTCAAATTTTTTACCGTTGAACTTAGCTATCTCAATTATAGAAGAGCTTTCCATTCCTCTTTCTACACTCCAATCACCACTACAAAAGCTCCCACTAAACCTAGGTTTATCACAGACCCAAGATAAACTTGATCTATCAAGACCGAGCCAAACCCTCAACAACAAAGGTGTCTCTTTAAAGCCAAAAACGAGCTATGATACCACATGTAAGTTTTAAACCTTTGAATTAAATCAATGCATATAGATTCTTAAGAAAAACAAAAATTAATCAATGGCTCATACACATATTACACAGATATTTACATTGGAAACCCTCAACCAGGAGAAAACCAGTCTTCCTTGGTCCCACACCTTTAAAATCTTTATTTGTATTAATTTCACCATTCAACATACAATATATACAATGTTTTAGGTATTCCATAGATACCAAAACCCTAATCCCTTGATCCGAGATTAATTTACAAAATCCGCTAAAAATATCAAAATCCGCTAAAATAGCAAAAACCGCCCAAAAAAACATTTTGGGGCGCTATCCCGAGCATTGCGCGTAACCAGGGGGGGCATACCTAGCCCCCCCTGGGACCCCCATAGGAAGCGCCCGGCGCACACAACACAAAGAGAGAAGGAAGTTGGGATCATCAAACGCAGTTGTCGAATCTAATGCGCCCACACACACACATGCAAAGAATATAACACATACCCAACAATTAGAGCATCTAAGCTATGAGTTAAGAAAAATTAGGTATTCATGCATCACTCGTACAAATCGAATTTCCTTCTTCAAAATTTGAATTTCTTTATGTACTCATATTTTTCATTCGATTGTAATTAATGAGAATTGAGTTGCCTACTCCAAAACAAAATATCTTCTCACTCTCTCCTTTTTTTTCTCTCTTGTAAAATTACTAAGAGTATTTATATTTATCATATTTCTAGATCTCTTTGATCTCTTGCAGGTGATCATCAAATTTTACATCTTCTAGCTAAAAAAATACACATGATGATCCGTATCTCCCTCACCAATTATTGTCATAAATGCACCAAGGGAGGTGCTTGAAGAATCTATATGAACATGGAATTCTAAGGCCCAATTTGGAAACACCAATATCAAGGAACTAGCCAATTTTTCTTTCAACACATAAAAGGAAGCCTCACATGCATCATTTAGCAAAAAGGTCTCATAGTTCTTGAGGATCTCCTCCATGATTTTGTGATCAAAGCATAGTTGCAAATAAATCATTTATAGTATATTGTGTGGTCCAAAGTAGACCGAAATATAGGCACATTGGTTGGATTAGTTATATTCACAATAAAAACAATCTTAGTAGGGTCAACCAAAACACCATCCTTGTATACAATGTGCCCCAATAAGGTACCAAAAAGAATGATAAAGACACACTTCTTTCGATTCAAAGAAAACTACAATTATCTACATTGTTTAAACATCAAGTGTAACATGGAAACATGGTCTTTTAGCTAGCCAAATTGTCTAATAATCTAAGTATACCTTTAAAAACTTGTGGATATAGTCATAGAATCTTGCAATTACTATTGTTGAAAACATACTAGGAGAATTATTGAGATAAAATGGCATGAAATTATAAGCTAACAAGCCCCATTTCATAGAAAACGTAGTCTTGTTTTTATCTTCTACAACTACATGAACATGATGGTTCCTTAAAAGTCTATGAGTGAAAGAGTAATCTTCCATACCCACAATATGATCCAAAAATTCATCATTTAATGGTGTAAGAAAAGGATCATGGCTACAAGAAGTATTTAATTCTGGTAAAATGTATGTATACCATGATATCCTCTCAATTTTCCATTCTTTGGATTACAATTGATCTAATCCACTTTGATTGATAAGGAAAATGAGACCAACATCAACCACTCTATCAATTTCATTTTTCACTTTTCTTTTACTGGCATGTTTAATCGATAGGGTCATCTCTTTGTGGGATTATATTTTAACCACAATGTAATCTTCATTTCTGCCAATTCCCCTTTTATACCTTCATCTCTATAAATATTTGAGTAAAGGGAGCCATGAGGGTTAGCTCAATTGGTCTAGAGCTAGACGTCAGATATTTCATGCTTCTTGTTGGTCCCGAATTTGACTCTCTTGATCCACTTGGGGTTAGGCCCCATAATCAAGGCCAATGGTTTACCCTATTTACCATCCATGGATCATGGGGAAGTACTCGAATGGTTTTCCACAAGGGTTTCCTTGAAAAAAAAAAATTGATTAAAGGGGTATTTGTATTCCTTTATCAAGGGTGAAACTTCAAAGACAATTTTATCATCCCAATATTTCCCTACAAAATCCATCTTAGGCTTCTCCTCAATCCAAATGTTGTTCCATATTACACTTTATCATATGGGTCATTTATATTCTCATTGATAGTTTGAGTGCCCACTATTTCTCAAAAAATGGGGTTGTGCAACTCTTACAAGTCATCCTTGTATTCCCTTTTCTACTTAATTATGTTATAGCATAATATTTACTTAGGTTCATGTTGCTCTACATGCCTTATCACCAACTACTAGTGTTTTATAAATATATCATAGTGAGACCTCCTCTACTAGTTATCTGGAAATAAAAGCTAAGAAAGTATTAATATTAGGAGTCCTACAAGAGTAAGAAAAATAAGAAAAAAATGTTAATGAATCATGTTCCAATATTTTGTATACTACCTTAATTATTCTTTATGGTACCAATATCATGGAATTGGTCCCAATGAGTACAAGAATTTGTGTACCTTGTACTAGGAATGGAATCCCTCCCCATTCTACTTCTTTGTGTGGTTATCTATATGTATCTCTGGAACAATATTCCACTAATAAAGTTTCAAAAATTCAACCTAATCCTTGTTGCACATGGAAATGTCCTACATTTCAATCTTAGGTGGAGATATGAACCTATATAGCATATCAATTTGTATATCTTCCCACCCAGTTAAAGTTTATTTATGACTCCCACTAGTGAGATGGAGTGTCTCTCAAGGAAACATCCAAAGAAAGTACCAATTGGTATTATGCAACTCATTGTTCCATCTCCTATAGGAAGGTTCTCAACATCACCAATAGCATCATAAATACGAGGGTTATTGATTTCTATTTTAATCCATTGGACTTCCTTAATGTTAGCGCAACATCTAGATGAAAATTAATGGTTGTGATCTTTTCAATTCAGTAAGGCCTCCTGATGAATCAACGTCAAAAGAGAAAATACTCCTCCAATTGATATATCCATGTGTATAGGTTCACATACTTGTCCCTTGTCCCTACTATAAGATTATAAATATCCTCAATTATGGACCCTGAAAATATATCATATATGGGTTTTTTGTGGTATGGGCCCTAGTATGGGTTAAGACATTGCACTAATTGAGTTCCAATGTATGCCTGAAGATAAATATTTCCCATTTTGAAATATATTATGGAATCATTATAAAATTCCCATTAGATTCATAACAAAGCAATGGAGGGACCCTTCTCATCAATTATATTAGTCACTTTAAAGTATACAACTCTTTTGACCCCTATAAGGTCAAATTCTATACTATCCATCCTTCTAGTATGGAAATTACAATGACAAGTTTACCAATCACAATTGAATAAGTGAATAGAATTACTTGGATTTACTCATTATTTTCCAAGATTTACTAGTTGAGATATTTATGTGAGATCCCAAATATAACATGGAATCCTTGACATCATAACTCACCATTTGGGAATCTAATCTAAATTCTCAACATATTTAGACTCTTTTGTTATTGTTTGTCCTATGAGTATTTCTCTTGGGAAGAGGGGCATTGATGATAGGTGTATTGTTCCCTCTTCTTAAATCAATTTGCCAAAGGAGGCCTACAACAACTTAGTTTTATTCCCATCTTCCAATATCCTAACAAATTCCTTGAATAGATCACATATTGACTCTATTGAACCTTTCTTATTATGAAACACCAGATTATATTTTATCTTATAGTCCTGAACCGTTTAATCAAGGCTACAATAGTCACTCCTTGGGTTGTGGAGGAACTTGTATTCCAATAATTTGTATAGATTCTCTAAAATATCCCTTTTTCTTATCCAAATCATACTTGGGTACACTAAGGGTTTCATTACTAATGTTAAGTGGTCCTTGGGCCCTATTGTCTACTCTTCTGTGGTTTCCACCTTGATTTACAACATTAATGCTCAATCCTGCAAATTCCCTAATCAACCTCGATTCAAAATTAACAAGGTTTTTATACATTTGTGTAGTTCAAGCCTCCCATTTTTTAATCAAATCAGGGAAGTCTTTAGTAGCATTCCCAAACTCTCTATAGTGAATACACCTTAGTCTGTTAAGATGTGTACAATCTACAAAAATATGTCCAACCCAATCATAGTTTTAATAGTGAATAGGTGGCATTCACCCTACATTCCTTTCTCATCTATATCCTCTTCCCTATCATCAACCTTAAAATCCATGATGAGGATGATTTTATTCCACCCAAAAAATTATTTTAGAAAATTTCATATAATTTCTATAATGCCCTATAATTCTTATCACTATGAGTATTCATCCAATGAATCTTGCAATGTACCATTATTTGAGTAGAGGAATACTTTTACAATATTGGACAGTATTGTAGAGGGTTTCCAAACCCCCTACAACTCTCATGATATTCACTCAAAGAAAACCATGGAAAAGGACCTATTGGAGGTTTATTTGTGACCCATCCACTAAATAATTGACTCTTTGGCCCTTTTTCCTACAACTAGTGCACCAAACATATCATGTTCCTGACTTAACCTTAGCTAATTACAAAACTTGTTATGTTAAAATTGCCAACTAGGTATGAAATTGAACCAAATCTAGTTTTGAACTCGACATTGTCATCAAGGTATGAAAAGGGTACCCCATAATTGATTTGATTCTCATAAAGTTTTCTAGGGAATCTTAGATTTGTGATCATGCCTTGAAGGGGACAATAAGAAATTGTAGTTCATAAACACAAGCAAACAGAACCACACGAACAATAGAGTAAAGGGAAGGAATGTAGAAGTGGATTATAAAGAATATTGTAGTAGTGATGTAAGGAATGGTACCTCCCACTAAGTATTTCAAGTATTGTGAGAGAAAGGGGCACACTGAGGAAGAGTGTTGGAAATTACACCCTGATAAATGCCTTGATCACTTCCAAAAGAATGGGAAGAAGAACATTATGAGTGGTAGATTCAAAAGAAAGAGTGGATAATACTTCATATCTTGATGGGAAAATTAGTTTCACTATTTTCCAAAAGGAGTTAGCATTGTTTTTATATAGTCCCAAGGAGGAGAAGGAGATAATTGAATTATTTCACATCAAAATCCACATGAAACAAGCTAAAGTCAATTTCTTTTTTAATTATGGTTCACAATAAAATTTAATTTTTGCACAAATTGATTGACAAACTTGGCCTAGAGACTCGTGATCATCTATATCCATATCCCTTGGGTTAGGTGAGACAATATGTAGAGTTGAGAGTGGTCAAATGGATAAAGATCAAGTTTTCAACTAATCGAAACTTTGTATATGAAGTGGAATAAAATGTAACCCCACTGGATGTGTTTGGAGTCATCTTGTGAAGCTCATACCTATATGTGAGAGATGTCATCTTTAGGAGGAGGGAAAAACAATATTGACTTGTAAAATATGGGAAGGATCTCACCATAAGTGCACATAAGAGCAAGGCCAAACACTCTTTAATCATTTCTCACCAAGCAAGGAGAGTAATTGGAAATACCAAGAATATTTCCTTGATATTCTTAAGATAATGGAAGCAACAAGGATAGGGAAGTCAAGTGGAGATGAATGAATCCTTGGAAGGATGTGATAGTAAGAAGCACCAAAAAACCCAAAAACTATTCAAAGCTTATGAGGAGGTGTTCCAAGAACCTCAAGTACTTCCACCAAAGAGGGAGGTTGAGCATGATATTCAATTATTGTAAAAGTATCCATCTCCAAAGATAGGGGTGTATAGAAAAACCATCCTAGAAGTAGATGAAGTGAATAAAGAATCATAGCAATTGTTAGAGAAGTGATTCATCGGGCCTAGCACATCAACATGTGGTTCAAAAATCATAATGGTGCCCAAGAAGGATGGAAGTTATATAATGTTCATTGACTACCATTCCTTTAACAAAGTCGCCATCAAGAATATATTTCCATTGCCACAGATTTATGACTTGTTGGATCCATTGCAATAATCCAATTTCTTCACCAAGTTGGACCTTAAATCAAGTTACCATCAAGTAAGTATCAATTAGAAAAATATGTGTGGAAGACATCATTCAAGAAAAGGCAGGTTTTGTGCATGTTTAGTTATTCCTTTCAGTTCATGTAATTCACCTGCAACTTTCATGCTCTTGATGAATGATGTGTTGTGTCCATTTATTGACTCATGAGTAATAATATATCTAGATGACATACTAATGTTTAGTAGTATATAGCAAGACCACATATTCCATGTGACATAGGTACTAGAGATACTAAAAAAGAATTAGTTGATTGCAAATTTGAAAAAATGTAAATTTGGAAAAGAGTTATTGATTTATCTTGGACACATGATTTGTTATAGCAAGATTTGCCTCACCCTATGCAAATTTTATCAGAAGGCCTTTTTCCATTTCCCTATGTAGACTTGAAGTCATCTTTTGAAAATCCTAGAGATAAAAACAATATTTTTCCACATATATGTTCCCTAACTATTATACAGCATGTGTATACACAGGTTGCACCATTACAGCCCGCGTACATCAGGTTTTGTGCCCAAAATTAAAAAATAGTGTCGGGTTTCGATGTCACGTCACGGGATCCATGATCATTGACCTTCCATATACTAGAAACGTTATGAATCGGCCCTTCAGATCCACTTGAAGGATATAAATGGGCCATATCCAAGCCATGGAAAAGAGGAGAAAAATTCAACTTTGAGAGCAAAGTTACTCGGGAGAAATTATTCACTTCATATTGAGTTTGCATCCCTTTGTCCTTTTAAGTTTGAACACATTGTTCGGCCCCCAAGCTCTTCCCTACTTGATTGAGAACCTCATTGTCTCTCTTATATGAGATTTCCATTGGTGGAGGATTGAAGTGGTGGAGGCCCGGTTGGAAGGGACTTAGTTTCTCGATTCTAAATCATGTCGACACAGGAGTTTGTAATTCATTCACCTTTGTTGATTACATTTTAATAGAAATATTATTTTCTTGTCCGATTAATATATTGCAAATATTTGAATTGTTATTCCATGGGCATATTTGTTATTAATGTTGATGGATTATGCTATTGAATGTGCTAACTTTGTATATTATCACCATATGATTGCATTTATTGGTTGTTGAGGACAAGTTGCAGGTGTATTGCTTTGAGTCAAGTGCTCAACGGTGGACTTCATCGAACATATGGACGAGGTAGGATCTTTATATTGTCTTGTTAGCATATTTGTTTATATAGAATACATGGGATTAGAGTTGATTTCTGCAATCATTTATGAATGTTGTGGTTTACCCTTTTCCATAAAGAGATTTTCCTCGTAATAGAATTGGCGACCATACTGAGGCTAGAATCTTATTTTCGCAGTTTGGAGTGTGTTTCTCCTTTGATTGCTCTCGTTTATATTGAGTTTCTTGTTGTCTGATTGCTTGACGACCTCTTTTCATTTTGAGTCTGAGTTTCTTAGCATTATCCTTAGCCTAGAAGTGTTTTAACACATATACGTAGGTTTTTACCTGACATTTGCATACATACGCGTGTTGTCCTTCTGCAAGAAGCGTATATACGTGGTTTTCCCCTGAATAGTCGCATACATCATTCTTTTTTTCTTGGTTTTTGAGCTTGATGTTTGCTAGGTAAGTTTTGATGGTTGTTGAGTCTTCTCGGGGCTCTGTTATGATTGTTAACTACCTGTGGAATGATAGGAAACCTTTCTTTGGTTGAATTTTTGGGCAGTGCCTTTCTCATCATCATTTTCATTGATTGTCCTTGAATCTTGAGCTGGGTGTTTGTTTCTTCATATCCTACTTGGTTTGTCTTTTTCTACATATAGTAGAATCTTTATATCAAGTTGTTGTTCAGTCCTTGCATTTTCATTCTTTTATATTGAAAATGCAAAAATATTAATCATTTTGCATTGTTGGCATTTGATCTTTTGGGTCCTTATCATTGATCTTAGAACATGTATAGAAAGATTTCATCTTATTTGTAATTGCAAAACTAAATTGAAAATTGCATTTGAAAATCTTATCATTTATTAGGAATTGAAGTTAGGACTTTGCATTTTATTCATATTCATTTATTTTACTTGTTGAGTCATAACATAATTAGTTTCACGACCACACCTTTTTTTATTAAGCAAGGCCACTAAAAGCAACGCTGATAATTTAAAATTGATTAGAAACAATTTTATTTTCTAGGGTGCACAAACTAGCTCAAGATTTAGAGCCTTGGAATAAGATTTTGTGAGTAAACTTCTCCCATGCTATTAAATCAACATATGTGTCTGACTAAGGGAGTGGTGAAATCCATTGTATAATTGGTGACATCAGGAGGCTTTGCTTACACCAGATTTAAGCATGAGGCCACGTGGGGTTGGTTGAGGGGATATCCCCCCAATACATTCTTAGCGTCAGATATATTTCTAGGGATCTATTTGTATATGTGGATCTTGCTAGTACCTTTACCTCTATGAGAGGCGGTGTTTTCGAGGTTTTGGGCTTTGTTACCATGCCCATACGGTAGTCCTGACTTACAATTGTTCGCCTGGGCATCGGTTATACCATGGTTTCTTATTTGTTTGACATAGGTACCACATAGGTTACTTGCAAGGGTTATTCTACAAGTACCTTGGGTCAGATAAGGGTTGGACAACACACAGCCTTTATGGAATATTACCTCTCCGGGGGGATTTGACCAACTAGTTGTTAAGCCCACGAGGACCCTTATAACTGATTATAATACCTCTAATCTTTTGTAGGGAGTCTCAAGCCCCTCTTGGGTCAGGCATACCTACTTTAGGGAGAGAGGCCCCTTTCAGCCACTTTATCCTGTTTGTGTGCATATTGGCCTTTTGTTTATTTTTGGTGTGCTCTTTGATTGCTAGTTGGACTTAGAATTTGTTTTTATATCTCAAGTATTGATTCATCGTGGAGCCAGACTAGCTTCCCTGCAGGTCTCGCCGCTTGTTACGATTACCACTGCATCTTGAGTCTTTGCCTTCTAAAAGGCGTAAATTTATCAAATGTGGCACACACACCTCCACTTACCAGACTTGTGATCATACAAGGATGAGTATTGAATCAAGTCAGAAAGATACTGGGAGTCCTTCAACTCCCATACCCACTATAGTTAATAGTACTCCTTTGACACCTTCAACCACAATGGTTGTAGTGACGGAGCTTCCTATCATCACTCATGTCTTTCCTATAGTGAATACTCAACTTATAGCCATGAACCCTTTTAGGTCCCTTTGTCACTCATCGGGCTACAATATTCAGTCCATCCCTATGGCCTCTAGCCATTTTTCTTATGGTATGTCGAATTTCACATCGCATTTTTCATCCTCCATCCCAACATCTACTTTGAATAATAGTATTGGACTTAGGGGCATGGATCCTCCACATACTCCATTTTTGTTTGGTGGTGTTCATATCCCACAAATGACTCCTACAATTGGAGGCCTTCCTCCTTTTCACCTCAGGTCTAATCCTAGTCCTAATACCTCTGGATGGAGTAGCTAACCTGGCGAACAAGATATTTCTTACGGTTCATCCTTTACACATAATGCATTTGGCATGACGAATCCACCTTTATCCTCCAAATTCACACTCGAATGAGGTTAGTTTCATACCTTGGGCAACCCACAACCTGGAGCCACTCCATCTGGGGGTAGTTTTTACAACCCCCATCATAACATTCCTACTAGAATGGTGCCCAACCAACCCCTCATGAATTAGTTAGGAGGAGGGTCCTACAATCTCGAACAGGGCCATGGTGCATACCTGAACCCCGGATGGGATGCAATCCCCCAACAATAATATTTCTAGGGAGCTTGGGTCCAGATGTCGCAACCCTATCTCCCTTTTCTGGGCATGCTCAATCTGCCATACTTTTCTAGACTGATGAATGACCCTGTGCGTCATGATCTGACATGGCCCCTTGTCCCCACCAAGCTTCATTCGGATATTCCAAAATTCGAAGGAAAGATTGGTGAGGATCCTGGTGATCACGTCACTAATTTTCACCTTTGGTGCTCTTCCAAGTCCCTTAACGATGATTCTATTCGTTTGGTATTGTTTCAATGCACCCTCATAGGGGTCGCCACAAAATGATATATAGAGCTACCAGGGGGGACATACGGAACTTTTAATCAGATGGTTTTATTATTTCTCAACCACTTCCAATTGTCGGTTCGTTACGATGTTGGCATAGAAATTTTGTCAGCCTTCCGTCAGGACAAAGCCACCCATATCTCAGATCACATCCAAGAGTGGTGTAGATGGGAGAGGTTGATAAAGGCCTACATACCCCCAGAATTCTTGTTAGAGTGGTTCCTTAATTCTCTACATCCTTATATTTCGAAGGATGTTTCTACATCTAGGGTTACATTTGAGGAAGAAGCGATTTTTAAAGCCTAACAGTTAGATCTTATATATGCTCAGTCTAGGATGTTATAAAATATTCTTCCAGACGCACCGAGGTCAAACTATGACCCTAGACAAAATATCGGGCCTCATGCCGATGGCATTGTAGGCTTTGCCAATGTAAAATCTGTAGACTTAGTGACAAGCCAGTTGAAAGATTTGTCTCTAAACTAGTCTATAGGAGGGACAGCTTCATTTTTGTCCTCCACTCCCACTCAGTCGATGGATGTACATTCTGTGCAGTCATCGACTAACCCGAATGCTAACCAGCAACCAGGAGGGAATAAAAATAAAGGACGTGGTACAATCATAAGGGTGGTAAGAATAATAATAAACCCAAGGACAACGGTAATAATGATAAGTGGAATAATAACTTAGGTGGGGGAAAGAAAGAAATGTGGAAGGTGAAGTTTCCCTGTAAGCTTTGTACAGATAACCACCTTACCCATTTATACCCCAAACTTACAGAAGCTACGAGGCTTTTATCTCTACCACCCATTGTGCTGACTAATCCTTTTCCACATAATCAACACAAGGCCTCGAGCTCCTTGAATGCATAAAATGTGGTGAGTGGGAGTCAAAACCCACCGACACAAGATGATGACCGTCTATGCATCAATATGGTTGAATATGAGGTTAATGTATCCACTCGATCTCGCGATTACAGTTCTCCATAGACTGTACCTGGTATATAGTCTCCCCCTCCTTCGAAGACGCCCTTATAGATCGAAAAACTAGAGCCCCTGCCTTGTATTCCAAAAGGATTACTCAAGCACTCTACCCACAATCCTAATGCTAGACCCACCCAGAATTACTCTATTGTTGAAGATATGGGTCAAACCCCTTGTACGATGTTGACTTTGGAGGTACTCCAGACGTGTCCTTCACAAAGGAATGCCTTGATATTTTTGTTAGGATCTCTAAATCCTTGTGGCTCTAAAGTTATCAAGTTTGATGTCACATATGTGAAGCCTCTCTTTCCTTACCATGTGGCATTCCAAATCCACGTGGGTTACTCAAAGTATACCATCAAACGTATTGTTGTTGATGAAGGTGCCGCAACATGTGTGATGTCCCAAGTCTATTGGAAATCCCTCGGCTCTCCAACCCTTTCTCAATCTCCAAACATGTTGACTACTTTTGACGGTTGTTCCTTCTACCCTCACGGTATTCTTCCTTCCTGGTCCAGTTAGGTGGGAAGAAGGTAGAGGTGGATGTCGAGGTGGTTGATGTGCCCCTCAACTATAACTTGTTACTAGGATGCAATTGGACTTATGCTATGACTGCAATGGTATCGTCTGTCTTCCTCACTCTTTTATTTCCTCGCGATGGGAAGATCATGATGATCGACTATTTGTCCTTTGCATATGCTATCCCCAATGCATCAGTTGGACCATCGATCCCCGTGATAAAAAATTCTCACCTAGAAACTGAGAATATCGGTGTTGGAATGTATTCATCCCTTATGGATACCTTCGACTTCATGGCATCGATTCATCATATATACGCCATGTCCAGTAGTTCTGCTTCGTCAAAGAGGTTCGTTCCTTTCCGCACTTTGTATTTTAACGATCCTTGGACCTTACCTTCCTCAACTGCATATTGTGGAGGTTAGTCACATACTAGAATTTCCATGCCACTATCGATAGCAGAGATAGCATATCAAGTTGTTCTTGACTCTTCCATCGATTCAGATCCCAGTACCTCGCATACGGACAAGGAGGATCCTGTTCTAGAGCCCATGTGGGCCACTTCATCGTCTTTTTCACATGACCGCCTCGATAAGACTTTAGCTTTGGATGAAGCTATCATAGAGGCCATGAATGGTTCTGACAGGCCATGGGATGACATGCATCATCTCTCTTATTTTCTCCCAGAGATTGCCAAAATCCAACAAGATGATTTTAGATCTACCTTGAGTGAGATAGTCGGTCACACCGTAGTTACACTTGATATGCACAACATTTATTCCGAAGGAAACATGGTGAGTATCTCTCCTACTTTCATGATCGATATCTCTCATATTATTCTTGGCAAGGTTGAAAATCTATGCATCAGTGTGGATTGTTCGCCAGAAGAAATTTTGATCTACACCGAGCTATTCAAAGAATTTTGCGATGTGTTTGCTTGGTCATATGAAGAGATGCTAGAAATCGATCCTCGAATTGTCTATGATGAAATTAAAACCCAACCGGATGCTAAACCTGTTTGAAAATGACTTAGAGTTGGCAATCCTAGGAAGTCCCATGCTATTAAGGAAGAGGTAGAAAAACTTATTAATGTTGGCTTTATCTACTCGGTTCCCTTGACTGAATGGGTATCCAATACCGATCCTATGAATAAAAAGCAAGGAACCATCTGTGCATGCATGGATTTTCATGACCTGAATAAATCCTATCCCAAAGAAAACTTCCTGACACCCTTCATTGATCAGATTCTCGATGAATGTGCGGGAAGAAAAACTTTTTCTTTTATGGATGGATTTTCAGAGTATAACCAAATTCAGATTAATCCTGAGGACCAACATAAGACGACATTTATTTTCCCTTGGGGTACATTCTCATATTGGAAGATTCCTTTCATCCTTAAGAACGTCAAAGAAACCTTCCAACGAGCTATGACCTTCGCATTTCACTATCTCAAGCATATAGTCGAAGCCTATCTCGACGATCTCGTTGCTCACTCTTATAAGAGAGTGGATCACCCTAAACACCTTCAGCTAGTTTTATGTCGCCATTATTGCATCCATTTGAACCCTCATAAATACATCTTTTATGTTAGGTCGAGTCGACTTCTAGGAATTTTAGTCTCTGAGACTGGGATCATGGTATATTTGTTAAAGGTGGAGTCAATACTTTGATTTCCTACGCCTCGAGTTATTCATCAACTTCAAGGTTTACAAAGGAAACCTAAATTTTTACGATGGTTTATAGTGAACTATGCCAATATTACTAAGGGTTTCATGCATCTCTTAAAGAAGGACACTCCTTTTATCTGGGATGAGCGAGCCCAGGAATCCTTCGATGCTTTGCAGAAAGCCTTAGTATTGACGCATCTGTTGAAGTCTCTAGAACACAGTAGATATTACTTTATTTATGTCACCACATACGACAAAGCGATTGGTATGGTGTTAGTTCAAGAGGATGACGAGATCCATGAGCACACCATTTACTATCTTAGTCGAAATTTAGTCGGTCCTGAACTCAAGTATTCTCATGTTGAAAAGCTAGCTTTGGTTGTCGTTCACGTAGTTCAACGATTACGACACTATATATTGCTTTGAAAAACTATTGTGGTGGTCGATTTAAATCCATTTCAATACGTCCTTACTAGGTGTATCATAGGGGGAAAGTATAGTCATTCTACAAGAATTTGACCTCGATTTCTCTTCTGCGAAGTCCAAAAAATCACTAGTTTTTGCAGAGTTAATATTTGACTTCCCTCAGTTAGATGAGAATGTTATTCATGTTAATTCATTTGTACATGAACACATTTTTCTTGTCTTGTCTTCAGACCCCTGGTATGGAGATATTATTTTCTATCTTCAAACTTTGAAGTTCCCTCGGCATATATCACAAGATGACCAATGGCATATACGATACCAAGCTAAGAATTACCTTATCATCGACGACATTATGTATCGTCAAGGAGTAGATAATATCTTGCGTCATTGTTTGACACACGAAGAAGTTGAGTCTGTTCTAAACGACTACCACAGTGGGGCTTGTGGTGGTCATCTATCCGGGCTTGTGACAGCCCAGAAAAATTTTCAAGCCGGTTATTTTTGGTCGTCTGTTTTTAAAGATTGCATCGAAGTGGTTAAGAAGTGTCACCCCTTCCAGGTGTTCACTCAGAAAATGTGCTCACATCTAGGTCCTCTCCATCCAGTTGTTATCATCGGTCCCTTCACCAAGTGGGGGGTGGATTTTTTGGAATGCAACCCAACTTTGGTTGGGGGAATCAACACTTTATCGTGGCCATAAATTACTTTACTAAGTGGTTTGAGGATATGCCTACAGTTAAATCCAATGGTAATACCATTTCTTTATTCATATTCAATCAAATTATAGTCAGGTTCGGAATCCCAAGTGATATTGTCACTGATCATGCTAGTCACTTTCACAATGAAATGATGAAAGAATTAGCATCAAAACTGGGTTTTAGGCATGGTCAATATTCCCCTTACTATCCCTAGGAAAATGGACAAGTAGAGGCCGTGAACAAGTCTCTCAAGACCATTTTGCAGAAAACTTTCAGCCAGAGCAAATATGACTGGCATATCATGCTTTATCCAGCACTTTGGGAAGATCAAACCTCAGTTAAGACTTCAACTGGTTTTTCTCCTTTCCAGTTAGTGCATGGTGTGGATTTGATTTTACCTATTCAATGTGAAATCCATTCTCTTAGATTGGCAGTTGCGCTCGTACCTAACACTTATGATCTCGAACAACGCCTCGTACACCTAGAGAGTCTATATGAGAAGCGTCGAGACGACTCCATGTCCATCAAAGTGAATAAAAGACGTGTCAAGGTCCAATATGATAAGTTTGTCTGTCCTCGGTAGTGCAGTGAGGGTGACTTGGTCCTTCTGTACGACCAAGCCAAAGAACCATTGGGGGCAGGCAAGTTCAAACCCATGTGGCATGGTCCCTATATTGTGTGACATGTCTTAGAAAAAGGAGCCTATGAATTAGAAGATTATGAAGTGAACATGATGGTTGAGCCTAGGAATGGGCTCTATTTGAAAATATATTATGCTTGATCCCCAAGATTGGGTGTAACTCTTTGTATGCTAATGTATTTTAGTGTATATACATTTTCCCTCTTTTTTATCTTCGGCTTGATTATCAAGTTTTTCCTTGGTTGGAATATGTCAACAGAGTCTTCGATCTACCTAGGATTCATAGACGGGGCCAGTCTTCATACATGGAACTTGGCTTTCATCACTTGGGTTGTTTACTCATCTGAGGGTCTACTGGTGTCTTCAGGTGGTGTTTTCCTAGGTCCATCAATGAATAATGTAGTTGAATATAGCGTCATTATAGAACTTTTTCGTGATTCCATTTCACATGGTATTTTCTCTTTAGAAATTCACTTGGACTCCCAGTTAGTAGTATGTCATTTGAATGATAGTTACCGTCTGCGTGACCCTACTCTACTCCGACGATTCTTATGGGTACGATTTTTGGAACGAAATTTTGATTTTATTACTTATCATCACGTACCTAGAAGTTCTAATTATGTATCTGATGCATATGCTAATTTTGTTTTAGATTGGCATTTTTCACATAGATAAATAAAAGAAAACACTTTCATCAATGTACACATTGTAATAAAAGTAAAGCCGAAGATCAATGTTTTTATATATTTCATCTCTCCAAAAAAATATGATGTTATAGTACAAAATTGGGGCTCACACCCTCAAAATACATATACGGTCGATCATACAGTAATCATGAAATCTACGCCTATGGCGTTGGATGAGTGTCAAGATAGAATATTATGGTGTTTACAAGACACCAAAAGAATCGTACCCAAGAATGGGGAACACCTACCACCTGACATTGCATCACCTTCGGCAAATCCCCTACCTGAACCATGGGAATCCTCTGCGTCAAATGAGACAAGTTGCCCTGCACGTTTTGAATCACTCTATCAGCATCCCCTCCCACTGGATCATCCCCCCAGTGCCTTCATCACTTTCGTGGAAGTCCATCCGACCGTTGTGGACCCACGTCTGCGACACACACATGTTTAGTTAGTACTTGATATCATCCAAAAAAAAAAAATTTTCTTATGCAAAAATACAAAAAAATGAAATATTCAAAAAAAATTGGCATACCTATGACTTTGTAGGCGGAACCTGGTGGTAACAACATGTTCGGAACTCCTCTGAATTCAATTCCTGCATAAGGGTAGTCCTCCAGAGCCATCACCTGTTGAATCCACCAGAAGAAAAACTCATCATTGTAGGGTGTTGGCACCCTACCACCCCCCGCCTCATCACCTCGATCCATCGTGCCATGGCTAGATCATGAGGTCCATGCAGAACAATCTCAACACTAGGGCCCAAGCCTAGAACCCGCTCGAAGAAAAAACTATAAAGGATAGACGTGAACCCGAAGTTCCTCTTTCTACCAAGTTTGCAATCTGTTAGTTGGTTCTTCATGTTGGCTAGTAGTGAGGTACATTAGTCGTAAATCATGGGTTGCAAGCACTCCACTAAATATAACATAAGTGGCCTCGATTCCTGGTGCAAAGAGGTTGACCCTCTGATCCATGTCAACACCACAACAACAATCTTGAGACTCAAAATGTTGATTGCTCTGATTGGAAGTTGGATCCCTACCTTCTCGGTCCATGTAATGCAATGAGTGGATATGTAATCCTCTATGTTCATGCCAATCCCATCTCCTCGATATTTGAGGTTTACCACCTCACCCTAGCACGACAATCCTGTTTGGGAGTAGATGTCCTCAACTTCAATCCTCAATGGTTGTCCATCAAGGTTGAAGGTCTCAGTATCTGGATCCTAGTAGTTCACAAGCAGCTGAAGCAGTCTCACTTGAACCCTCATACCTTTGAGAGCCTAAAACTTGTATAGCCCACATCTTTTTAATTCCATTTGGGCCCCTGGATCTCTCTCCACTACAACATCCACCTCGTCATGCTCTCTTTCTCTCCACTCTAGCACCATCCTGCAAGATTCAAACCATTTTTTGAGTTAGCAACATCTTAAAAACCTTATCCACGAACATGTACATGGGCTACACTTTACACAGTCGCATATAGGGTCGCTTATACACTGGGTTTTTTACAAACAATCACACATAGGTATGCGTATACACGACCTGATGGTCTATAGCCTGTCTATACCTTAGTTTCTAAATTGCGCCCTAAAATACTCAAAAAAGGAAGCCTAATTGCAAATTTTAACCCACTAGAAATAAAGATAGGAGCAAGATGAATTACCTAGTCCAGAAGTTTGTTGATTTCATCGCTCATAGCTCCCGCAATCAGCAGTTGAAATTCATAGGCAATTTGGTCCAAAATGCACAATTTGGGTAAAAAATACAAATAGTATAGTAAAATTGGTTTTTTTTACTATTTATAAAAAAAAGTTACCCACTTTACATAGTTTTTCCTAATATTTTGACGTAATGGACTAATACGTTAGTGGATGGGGTTGATTTTGGTGGTTTTTTCCAAGGATTCTTGCAGTTTTCAGTGCCATGTCGCCCATTCGTAACTTTGGACAGGTATCTTCGTTATCCAGCATATAGGATAGGTCACCAATCCATTATGCACACTTGCATCATCCTATGACTGCAACTCATATGCCTTAGGTACGAACCCATTTTATAGCGACACAGAACCTTCTATATGCAACTAGAAGTATATTTATTGAATGGTAGAAACTTACCAAACATGGGTACCCTATTTAGATCCCCTTCTCCATTTGGTGCCCATGCAGAGATTTTCTCCGTAGGATCGAGAGTCCCTTGTAGCTAATACATGACTTAATGTTTGGACCTCATTTCTTACTCATGAGCATGCTGACCTATACCTAGAGGACTCCCAACGAGTCTGGATTAAGCTCTTTTCCGACTCTCTCAAAAAACAAAAAGAGTGTCGAGTGAACTTGTCTCTTTCACACTCGTAAACTGGATTTGAAAGGACGTTTATTTGGTGTAAGTTTATCCTTTTTTCAAACCAAGTAGACTAATATTACAAAAAAAGGACATTTTTTGGCATTAAGTTGTAATTGCATCTCATTCTCTTGCTTGTAGTATTGAGCCTATTGTCGGTTCTCGTTGTTGCGCTATAAGCCTTTCACCTCAGCAGTTTGCATCATCAGCCAAGCAAAGCCTTGTTTAGATCATGTGCAGCTTGACACCCTATACCCAAGAGGAAACATTCCCCTGAGTGTATGTCTCTCGTACGCACCTCCTTGCATTGAGCATAGGTATGTTCCACTACTGGAACTAGTTTCTTACTTGCGACACTTGTTTCCTCCTTTGTATCATAGCATTCATCTGACTATGAAAAAACAAAAAAAGACAGGCGGGAAAAGAATATTATATTATTTTGGCATCAATCGTGTCATCTTTGAACAGAGCACAAACTCTTGAGTCCACATGTCATCAAATTTTTTGGGTTTAGCATGACCTTAGGAAGTTGATTTTGTTATAGAGAGTTTACTCCCCCAACTGGTTACTCTTCCAGTCCCTATGGAGAGTTTAATTGATGCCTCGTGCATATCAAAATTTCATCATTGATTCTATGTTGCTAGAGTCTTCCATATGTCTCATGCTCTTATTCAAAGGATGTTTATCAACCTATGTCGGCCATTCCTCAGAAATATTGACTTTGCATGTTGGTCATACCCACAGTGTGTCTCACAATTACATAAAGTTGTAGTCCTATTGTGCACCATGGTCCTACTTTCATCATTGGTAGGTAACCTTGAACCCAATAGTCAACATTTCATCATTGGTCGTTGAATAGGGGGTTTCCCTTGTGTTGGACAGAAATAAATCTATTCACACATTAGCATTTTTGTAGTGTCTTTTATTCCCTTATCCTTATTGGTGGTTTCCTCTCCTTTTTCATCAGTTTTCCTTATTGTCTATTATTCATAGGGTCTTTCTCATGTATCGCTTTCATCTAGCACATGCAAAAGACACACAGGGTCGTTGGTTCATGAACATGTTCTTCCTCTGATTTCCTCCAAATCATCAAGATCCTGCTTTGTACCTCGTGTTGAATGATGAGAGATGCCTCAATTCTCTCCTTTAAGTGGGTCTCCTTCCATCGACTTCAGCCCATCTATTCTGGAAATGAGACCTAGAGTCCTATTAGTACCTAGAGACATCCAGTCACTAGTGGCAGGTTCTCTCACCATCGACAATTGGGAATACATCAATGTCCCATGATCGATGGATTCTTCAAGTGTTAGAACCTGGAACCTTTATTCACACTTGTAAGAATGTACTTGGTGCCTTGAAACCTTCTTTCATTATCAGTAGGTTATCTCGTGTTTGTTAATGATATACCTTAATGACCGGTAATCAAACTAAGTCTCATTGTGTTCGACCTCAACTCCTTTATTCACACAATGTAGACTTGCACCTTTAGTGGATCGTGTAGAATACTTGAAGGCATCATTTCATAGTTTCATCATTCCTGATTTGTTGCTATCTTTCATTGGACCATTACCTATGTGACTTCAGTGATCATGGGAGATCAGATTATACTCCATTGTATACAAATATCTTCAGATTGATTTTGAGGCTGGTTTTACTAGGCCTTGTTCATGACTATGAAATCCTTTGGCATATAGCCACATTTGTACTACCTACTCATGGCCATGAACAGTTGTTTGGTATATTTTCACATGGATTTGCAGTGTAATTCAAATCGGCGGCCATGTGCGCAAAGTCAGTATAGATTGTAATATTCTCATGAGAAATTAGTTCTTCCATCTAGGTCTCCATTACTCCACTTCTGGGTGTTATAATGTATTTTTTCCATCGTAGATACTCCTCTGACCTCACACATTAGGGGGCATCTATTGTAGCAATATTTGCCTCACCCTATGCAAATTTTCTCAGAAGGCCTTATTTCATTTCCCTATGCAGACTTGAAGTCCCTTTTTGCAAATCCCAGAGCTAAAAAAAATATTTTTCCACATATATGCACCCTAACTATTATAAAGCATGTGTATACATAGGTTTCACCATTACATCCCGTGTACATCGGGTTTTGTTCCCAAAATTAAAAAATAGTGTCGGGTTTCCATGTCACGTCACGAGATCCATGATCCTTGACCTTCCATATACTGGAAACATTTTGACTCATTCCTTCAGTTCCACTTGTAGGATATAAATGGGCCATATCCAAGCCATGGAAAAGAGGAGAAGAATTCAACTTTGAGAGCAAAGTTACTCTAGAGAAATTATTCACTTCATATTGAGCCTACATCCCTTCGTCCTTTTAAGTCTAAACACATTGTTCATCCCCCAAGATCTTCCCTAGTTGATTGAGAGCCTCATTTTCTCTCTTATATGAGATTTCCTTTGGTGGAGGATTGAAGTGGTGGAGGCCCAGCTCGAAGGGACTTAGTTTCTCAGTTATGAACCGTGCCGACACGGAAGTTTGTAATTCAGTCACTTCTGTTGATTACATTTTAATAGAAATACTTGTTTCTCGTCCAATTAATATCTTGCAAATATTTGAATTGTTATTCCATGGGAATATTTGTTATGAATGTTGATGGATTATGCTATTTAATGTGCTAACTTTATATATTATCAGCATATGCTTTCATTTCTTGATTGTTGAGGACAAGTTGCAGGTGTATTTCTTTGACTCAAGTACTCAACGGTGGACTTCATCGAACGTCTGGACGAGGTAGGTTCTTTATCTTGTCCTGTTAGAATATTTTTTTATATAGCATACATGGGATTAGAGTTGATTTCTGCAGTCATTTCCATCTTTTGTGGTTTACCCCTTTCCATAAAGAGATTTTCCTCGTAACATGATTGGTGTAGGAGATTTGAGGGTGTATTCTAACAAAATTGCATCCATCATCCAATGGCATATTCCTACTATCTTGACAAAGGTAAGGAGATTCATGGTAGCAACTCAATACTTGAGGAATTTCATAGAAAACGTTTTGACAGAAGTTACACCATTGCACACTATGTCCGGAAAAGGAAATAATTTCCATTAAAGGAAGCCACAACAATGATCCTTTGAATAATTGAAGAGGAAGATAAGCATTACACTAGTTTTAGTCATGCCCGATTTGCACCTTCCATTTGAACTAGAAACAATTGAAAGTAGGTATGCTTTAGGTGAAGTTCTTATACAAGGAGGAAGATTGTTATGTTATCATTCAGAAATGTTTCATGGACCAATGTTGTACTATCCCACATATGACAAAGAAATCTTTGCTATTGTGAAAATGGTAAAGAAGTGGAAATATCTCCTAAGGAAAGAGACCATCATACACACTAACCGTCAACCTCTACAGTACCTACAAAGACAAATTAAAATGTAGTAAGCAAGGCATAACAAATGTATGGGATTACTACAACAATTCAATCTATTAATCAAGTACAATAAAGGAGCTACAAACAAGATTGCCAACATGTATGCATAACCCCTCTTGAAGAATATTGCAACGAATGGTATGATAATGCAACTTGAGCCCTTCACACTTGATTTTTTTAGTGAAGACTATTAAAGAGATGAATATTTCAAAGGCATATGTCATCAACTAAAAGAAATATCAGTTATTGATGTAGAAGGGAATTAATAAGATCTCCATAATGAGTTACTATACAATCTAGAAAAAATATGCATACCAAAGGATAGAAAGATTCAATTGATGAGAGAAGCTCACACTTCTAGGAAAGTTAGGAATTTTAGTGTGAGAAAAACAGTGGAAAATATGTAAGGTGTCTATATTATCCAAATATGCAAGAGCGAGTGGAAATATTTGTTAGGAATTGTGTCCTTTGCAACACTAGAAATCCTAACAATAGGAAACTTGGGTTGTACATGTTGTTTCCCATATCAAATAGGCCTTAGGAAAGTATATCCATGGACTTTGTTGGAGAGTTTCCCATGTCCTAGAGAGGTTATTATTATTTTCTTTTAATTGTGGACCGATTTAGCAAGATGTTTGTGTTCATTCCTTGCAAGAAGACTATCACTGGACAAGAAGTAGTTCAATTTTTTCCACTCATGTGTGGGTACATTTTGGATTGTCAAGCTCCATTATATATGACCGTGATATAAATCTCATGGGTATATTTTAGACAACACTTTGGGAAAGGATGGATACCAATCCAATGTATCCCACTATGTTTCATCCCCAACTCAGTGGATAAAGTGAAGTTGTTAACTGAACATTAGTGAAATTATTGAGAGGTTATAACATCCAGCATCTGAAAACATGTCATTAGAAAGTTGTGTAAATTCAACACTCATACAATTGAGAACTCCATTCTTCCAAAAACAAATGAAATTTTAAAACTTGTATTGGTTATCTACTCCCTCAACCTTTGACATTATGTAAGTATGGGGGAGGAGTGAAGAAGCAATGGT
>ML787857.1:694266-711728 GCA_009831015.1 Picea engelmannii | reverse complement strand
ATATTCTTAGTTCGATATATTATATAATGCTTATCTTTTTTCTTTCCAAATTTGTCAGTATCAACATTTTCTAATATTTCATCATCAATGTTGATAGATTCTCCTGCATATTTCAATTTAAAGTTTATATTAAAAAACATAACCCGAACACAAATTCAGTAAATTATATATAATTGAGTGTTCATCTTATATTAATCTAAATTTATGTACACATACCTATAGGTGATTCGTCTTCTGATTCAATTTTGGTTTCAACGTCTTCTTCGACATTATGAGAGAAATCTATTTTTGTTTTTTGAAAAACATCAAATTCTAATTACAATCAATTATATTATTTACAATATTTTTAATTTGAATTCTATACTTTGAATTTTGTACTTTCTGAATACAGTCTCAATGTGTGTTGTGTGCTTAATCATCATATCTGCATGCATACCTGGTTGAATTTCTTCTTGTCGAAAATCTTTATTGACATTATCATCGTTTATTTCTTCAATATTCGCACGTTCTTGTTTCTTTCTTCGATAAAGCTCTTTCCTTTGCTCGATTTGGCGAGTATCATCTCGAGTACAATCATATTTTATCTTGCGCAAACTTTTGTTTCCCATGATTTTTATAGTTATCTGTAAAAGATATGTTCAACAAAGACTTGACCTTGAAAAAATGCTCAAAATTTATCTTTCAACCCATAAATTGTTATTCCAATAAAAACTTGAACAAACATCATTTACCTTATTCAAAAAAAACCAAAAAGATGATTCGAAACTTTGTTTAAGTGTTTTAAAAAAACACCATGTATCGATATCGATCCTCTGATTAAGCCTATGGAACAGAGGGAATAAAGAAAAAAAGAAAAGAATATAGTGGCAATCAGTAATAGAAGTGATTTGAAATCCTTATCCTTGAGCTCATATCTTTTTGTTCATTTAATGGATTGTGTTAAATTTGTTCGGTTGCAATCCTATTTATACAATTTGGCGCGAAAACAACTTATATGACGTGTCGTTTCATATTTTCCGATGGTCGGAATTCGTCCAACAGTCTTTCGGCCGAAAGATATGGAAACCGTTTAGTTTGACGGATTTTGTTAGATTTTAGCCTTTCGGCCGAAAAATTAATTGTTCGGCCGAAATATATTTTCGGCCGAAAAAATGAAATTGCAACTGAAAACCAAAACCAGAGAAATGCCCCAAGTATAACTAAACTTCAGAGGTTGCAGACTCCTAAAAACATTGAGAATTTGGTTTCGAAAATGACACCAGCATTTCCAAAATTGAATCTACTTTCAATTCGTATAATTTGTTTTCATTTTCTTTATTTTTATCTAATTTTATATAATTTAAAAAAAAACTCACTACATAATATTTTCAGCAGACATTATGATTCGGTGAAATGAAATATCGTATCTCAAAAAATATACAGTGAAAAAATTTGAAATAAATATATTCATAATCCCTAAACTGTTCTTTTAAAAAGGGTATATTTAAATTTTAGTTTTAAGTAAAAATTAAGATAGATACAAAGTGTAGAAAAACATGTATTTAAACTCTGCAACGTTTTCAGCTTGGTCAACTTCAAAAAATTCTAGAAATTATAATATTCATCCGTTAAATTCAAAATAATAGTCATAATAAAATAGAGTCTCTTTAGATTGTTGCAATATATTTTATTTCTTCAAAACATAAGTTTAATAATATATACATTGTTGTAGAAATAAGTAACTAATTATCATTCATTTCATGTTTAAGAAACATACTGTTAAACAATTGTCAAATTGACATATCAAATCGTGATAAAAAAAAATTGAAAAATAGTCATTGGAAAGCTAACACAATTCTTCACAAGTTTTGTATTTACTGTAAAGTGAAATTCTAAATAAAAAAAATACTTTTATATGTCGGAAGCTGAATAACTTGTGAAAATACAGTTTTTTTTCTCATAAAACAAGCAAAAGTGTAACCCACCTTCATGATTTCACCCTAATATTTGTTGAAACATATATATTTTTCTAAAACATTAGACTTAAAAAGTTTAATTTTGTTTAAAAAAAAGACAAATGCACACTTGGACACTATCGTCAATAAAGTCTTCTGATTAATCCAATGGTCTAAAATATTTTCAAGTTGTGGAGCTGCCCATTCGTTAAAAAGATAAACCACTAAAGACAAATTTCAAAGTATCGGGTTTCAGGGTTTTACAATACTAACAATGAGATACATAAAGAAGCTGAAAATTCCGGTATGCAAAGTTGCGAAACTAGCTTAAGTTAAATTGGTTTAATTAAATAATTAAAATGATTAACGATAATTAATCTGATCGTAACTTCACGTTTCGGGAATCTTGCATTGAATCATAACTTAAACTCTCGACATGCGAAGTCGCGAAATCATTAATTGATCACGATTATTTACAAAAGTTAAACCTCATTAAGATTAATTAATCAATCACAATTTCACGGTTCAGGGTTATACTTGAACATAAGTAGGATAGCCCAGGACTCGAAATCCCGAAATGGATTAAGGTTAAACATAATTAATTAGTCATATAAATTCGATTTATTAGCAAAATAAAACATTGTTATTTTACCATTGAGTTTATGTTGATCTGCATTACGGGTGATTTCAAATCAAATTTATACTTTTTTTATAACGAAAATTGATCATTAATGTTATTGAATGATCATCCTGAGGAGATGATTTCAAATAAGATATTGCTTTAATGCCCAAATCCTTTTATTAAAACAATTAAACGTAATTTCAGTGAGGGTATATGCAGGTCGAGGCGTTTAAGGCAAGAAAGAATTTTTCATTTTCAATTACATTTACATTTTGGTAGAGCTTGCTTACAAAAATACTCATTCCTGTGTGTTTTCTGTGAAAAGTAACAGGTTTTTGAGAACTACTACCATGCCGCAATGAAAAGCAGCTAAAGCAACTAGTGAGAGTTTAGTCCAGAGTTCGGAGGTTTTCTTCGACACTTCACCTAGAAGTATAAACAAAGTGAAAACCTGGACGAATGTATTCAACATCCTCAAGTACAAACTGGTAAACTTCCCTAATGGTTCAAGTGACAACAAAAAGTAAGACTTATCTACCAAATACAAGACTATTGTTGAGTCAGATATGCATAAGGTAGAAATAAGGCCGAGTCTTTTACCCTACAATGAAATGATTCGATGGGCACTCGATCATGTGGATATCCCAACTAGAACTATATTTAATTCTCAGAAGGTAGGTGTTGGGTCATTTCGACCGAAACACATACAGGTGATGTATAAATTTTCTTCAACACCAAACTTCATTTACAATGTCAATTTTCTAGAGAATTTTAGCAAGGAGTGTGATCAATATGGAAAGAATATTTTTTACTTGATCAAGGACTAGTGCTCACGCCCCGAAAAATTTAGAGCCGATTCTCACGGCATATACTCAATATCATCGCTAGAACCACAGTTCATGTATATATCCATGATGATGTGCAGACTTTATGGAAAAGAGAACACAACCGATTTATTTCTACCATGGGTACCCATTATACACACAATGGCGGAAGGGTATTCTTTTGACTGGGCCAAGATAATTTTGGGTAGTCTGACTAGTGAAATTTCAGAATACCAGACACAGAAAGACAAGGGGAAATCAACTTCATTCTTGATGTCAACTTATATCATGGACGCTATTTGTTTCATGGTGCCTTTCCCACTTATGGGATGGAGATGGACTCCAGATAGTGTAGAACGAATTCATATTTATCATTCAAAACTATGGGAAGACAAGGAGAAGGATTTATTTTATGAAATATGTAATTGGGTAGCGGTGTCGATGCACATTTCTATTTTTGGTCACTCACCTCCTAGAATTTTAGACACAGTTGTGGCTATCCTGGATAAAGTCACAGATTGGTACATCGAGGAACACTTGTCTTATATCAAAGTTTTCAGTTTCTTAGTTCCCCCATATGCTTTACCACAAATTTTACCAGACCGACTGGTGTGCCGCAACGTCGTACGACAAACTATACTCGGTGGAATTATCAAAGAGATCAGAGCAGTGAAGAAAAAGGTATGGCCATATTTTCAATTACAGATTGGTGCATTTTCTTTATTGGATTTCGGCCACTCCAAAGTGGAGGTTGTAGCCTTAGAAGAAATAAATCTGTTTAACATTGAATTTAAGAAGCACGACCTGCAGAAGCTCGTGGGTAAGTGTAACAAACCTCTCGTTACCTCAACAACTCTGATAACCGGGGCAAATTGGTTTTTGTTTAAGGTGTATGCGCATGTGTAAAAGGAAACATATAGACTTGACTCACGTCGCCACCCGACGACCAACAAGACGCAACCACGATGATCACAACAAGTAGACATAAGGCGCACAACAAGTAAATGCAAGAATTAACGACATACTGGGTTATGCACGGTACGAACACAAAAGGAAGAATCCATAGTAGTAGATTTTACTATTTCTGCACAGGAAAGCAGGGCGTTTATTCTTAGTTCTCTTCTCCAGAGAGAGAGAAGGTCAGATAGGCTCCTGGTCGTCTGCTCAGGCAGAAACTAGTAATCTCCATCAGGTGTGTCGCAAGAGTGGAAAACCTACCTTTAAAGGGCCCGAGACTCTTGATACGGCAATGGATTCTTTACACAGAAAAAATAATCACACACACAGCTGTATATACTAAGGCTACAAGGAGGTGTCTAGATCTCGCCCGACACAAGCAGACCACGCAATAGAATGATCTCATCCAAGTACAACAACCACTAAAGACAACCACTTACTCTATGGACGTGCAAGTCCGAAGGACTCCAACAATGACCAATCATTGTTACGACAAGGTATTTCCTACGACTCAAGGGCATTTAATACTGGCCCAACCCTCCATTGAACTCCAGTAGTAGACGAGATACCCAATCCAACCATAAGAATGCAAATTCAAGTATTTACAAATTCTCCAAATACCAAATCTTAGTAATTCAAGGTACTTGGTTCTAGGACCTTACATCTTATGCATCATTAATAACAATAAAATTTCAATAGCATTACATTGAATAACCATGTCCCTTATCTTCATAATCCCATAACGTTGCAATTGAATTATCAATAAAATTAATATCATGTCACCAACACTAATATCATATTCTAATTTATTATGCCATAACATTCTTCCTTTACCCATTACAAGACCATAAAATATAGTGGAGATACAGTCACACATTCCTACCCCAATTATGTTATCCTTTAATATAAAGCTCCATATCAGTACCATGAGATAACAACAACGCTAAATCATAAGACCATAAGAATGCAATAAATAACTCTTAAATTCATTCTATGCTATCTCATACGAGTATTGCATTCCATCACTAGAATAAAATAAGTCACTCCATCTAACTTAAGGTTTTTTTTTTTTTTAAATAAAAGAGACTAGCTAACATAAGAATTACCCTTTCCACTAGATCCCTCAATCCTAGGTCTAAGTCCCTACTCCCTATGCCTAAGAATAGGTATAAATCCTAACCCTATTCCTAAACATAAGACTTTGAAAACTCAACACTAAGCCCCAAGGCTAAATCCTAAACCCAACCCTCACATAGTATTTCATTACATAATATGAGAACAACTCTTTAAACTAATTTCCTATGTAACAATACACAAGTATATCCTTAAGAAAACCTTTGTTTAACATCAATAAAAACACCCATCCATTATGTCATGTAAAGTTAAAAACCAATGATTTTAATGGATGATTTAAAACATAAGGCACGTGCACACTCCAGAATAGAATTGAGGTGTAGTTATTCAAGTCAAGAGAATATACATAACATAATGCACTATTGAAAATGGCAAGGCACGCACCAAGAAAAATGTAGAAAGCATCTAGTATTCTGATTAATTAATTAAGGAAAAACATCTATAAACCCAATGAGTAAAAGGCTTAAAACCAGGATAATGGAAGTAATTAAAAAGAAATAGCCTTCCAGATTTGGGTTGGATTCTTTCTTGGTGTGCTTGAAAAATTTAATGATCAGATTTTACATAAAAGAAGATAAAAAGTAAGTTGAGCAGGAGATAAACCGTAGTGGTTATTGACCTGTAACATTCAATAAGCACCGTATTGTGGGAGAACAATATCTTAACCCTGAAATTTTAATTTACTTGTTTATTTCAATTTAAATATGACATAAGAGCATAAACGTATTATCATGCAGTTACGATCCAGAATCAAGTAATAAAGAAATTCATGAAGATTCGACAACAGGGAAACGAAATCTCCTGAATGTATGACCCAGTAGTTTTAAATTAAAGAAAAAAAAACCATTTCCAGAAAAAGAATTCGGCGATAGGGAACGCCCAGGTGTGAAGCTTCTGTCCGAGTGAGCGGGATGCACGGTGTAAACAGGATCTGCACGCTTAAGGTACGAACTCCTGCAATGTGCTAGCAGTCAAAAGGTTTACGGGATTCCCAGCTGACATTAAGGAATTTACTGCGCCGAGTATCAGGCAAATTTTCCTGCCATTCACTGCACCGTCTGTTAGGCAAATTTTCCTGCCCGCGTTAGAGAGACACCCCCTTCACCACTGTACACAACGCATCTTGGAAAGGGAGAGTCTCAGGCAACTGAGTTACAGCGCACAAAGGAGGGGCGGTTCCAGCGTTTAGAGAACACGACTCCACAAATGGCAGAGGCAAATTTTGCGTGGTTTTGGGACACTGTAGCAGAGAAAAAAAAATTCCAGAATCAAATGCGGTTGCCGTGACGAAAAGGGGTGGAACTCCCTCAGCTAGCAGAGGCAACAAAGGTTCCTCATGGTATCAGGGTGGATCTAAACGTTTAGGAATTCTGTTTTTTTTTTTTTTTACCTCCCTTTGTTTATACAGAGGCGAGGCTTGTTAGAGGGCATTCAGGCAGACGACAGAGGCGGATTTACAAGAAGGATTGTAAAGCGGATCGCTCCCTCATTACGTTTTAGACACGATTTTTTTTTTTTAACCAGACATGCATTCAGACGGGTAAATTAGCCAATAATCCGACGATAACCTCAGGGAACGATTCGGCAAGTGACTTCCTTTATACGATTCAAGCATAGCAGAGGAAAAGGGACAAATTACATGACAGATGGCCAAGGTTGAGCTAGCATAGAGAAACAAAATACACGGAATTTGCATGGTTAACGCAAGGGGGAAGAGTGATACTATTTGTTTTATTTATTTATCAAACAAACCTTATTGTCAGAGACATTTAACCCCAGTAACCATTTCATTATCTGAGGTTTCTCAATCGCTAATAGATGTAATTTATTTCCCCAAAAACCATAAAATATAATTCTGTACACGAATTCAACCACAGGGCTTATCACATGGGAACCTTAAGAACAGAACATCAGATTCGACTATAAACACTGAGTAAGCAAATAAACATACCTCTAGTCCATTCACCACTGATGATCCTTTCCCAACACGATTCATAATGCATACGATTTTACAAATTTTAAAACAAAACATACCGTTGCCTCAACGTCGTCTTCGAGTGTTGTCCACACGCCGTGCCGCTCCTGCTCCGTGCCGACCATAAAGACTACACTGGTACCTCCCAACCAAACGCTAGGGGTACTCTACTTCCCCCTTAGCCCCCCAAGCCGCAAAGGGGACACACACAGTCCAGATAGTATACCTAGCTTCCCAGCTCGCCTCCACGGCTGAGCTACCACTCTAATCCCCGCTGAGAAAGTCCAAACTCCTCACAAGCAATCAATCCAGTCCCCATTTCGGCAGCATAAACATACCTAACAACCCCTCCCTCTCCTTCCTCATCTATCTTTCTTTTATAGAGTTTTTTGAGACCCCCTCTTCCCCTAATTCACATTTAACTCAAGTTTTAATGAAAACCCCTAAAAATTCTCTATCTTACAAGTGTCACTCATCCCCCATGTTTTTCCAAAATTATATTATTTAACTTATTAATTGTCTATGTTTCATTTATTACTTAATTTCCCTATTTTCATTAATCCATTCTCTCTTTTTTTTTTTTTTAAAGCCAAAAGTAAATGCACTAATTAATATTGTCATTTTATTTTTAAATATGTAACTTTTCATTAATAGTAGAGGCGGTAGGGGCTAATAAATTAACAGAAAGATAATCCATTATTAATTTTCTTTATTCTATAAATTAGAGATTAGGGAATACACGACAATTTGTTTACTATATATATATATATTTATTTATTTTTCCTATTTACATGCATGTTATTCATCATTTTAATTTATCATTAATATATATATCTAGGATAATGAGAGATTAAAGTGATGACAAACATGTATATGGGAAATGTAGATGTATAACATAAAAGAGGAATAATGAGAAATTAAGGGAATGGATGGTGATTTAATAATGTGAAATGAACATGTAAATGGGAAATGGATACTCGAAGATTAAGGTGATGGATGATAGTTTAATAATGTAGACAGGGATAATGAGAGGATAATGGTATTAGTTTTTTTTTTTTGAATTTTCTTTATGTTATACTACATAGGTGATGTCATTCTCCCACAAGTTAGGAATTAATTTCTTCTTTGTAAAATTTTAAAACTGTTAGACTTACTTTAAATCTTACCCTCGTCATCGCCCCAAGAATTTTCTGAAGACCCAACTATTACTTAGGTGGGGTTTTGTTTAATTTGAGAGTTTTATTCCAGGGTCTGCTCTTAAGGTTAGACTAAAATTTTACCCTAAAAGTTTTAGACTCAGTACTTAGATTATGAACTGGGCGACACTGGGTTAGGAGAGTTGTTTAAGGATTTATTAAGGCGTTATTGTCTTAGGGCTATTTAGGTTTGTTTCCTTCATCCACACCAATGTGACGTGCCCTTCAGGACGCACCACGTGCTCCAAGGGTGCCACTCGCCTCGTTCATTTCCTTTGCCCGACATGCCCTTCAGGATGCACCACGTGATGCAAGGGTGCCACTCGCTTCTTGTGTTTCTTTTGTGCGACGTGCCCTTCAGGATGCACCACATGCTCCAAGAGTTCCACTCACCAACTGGACTGATTCGTAGACATATATAACCCCTGGAGTCAACACTCCGCCAGGTGAACTTGTGGGAGACTAAGGGCTCTAAGGAATAAGGCCCCCGCCTTATTGCGCGCCCCTTAGAATCATCGTGAGCGACTGTCGCAGTCTTCCCTCATGACATCATGGATCCTCTCGAACTAGGTAATCGTTAACCTATAGTTCGAGCCACGACGGGAGTGCTAGTAGGCGGTGGCAGGGCTGCTGTCCACCCCTCTCCCTCAACCTCTCTGGAATCGTGTGTGGCCCCTTTACTCCATATGTGAGTCTGGTCGGAAAGCTATCATCAGCCTGCATCATCAACAATCATGTCAGAAATGTCAACATCATATCATCAAATCAAATGAAATATCACAGTAAATAAAGCAACCCAATAGCACACTCCCTGACTCAATCCGGAGTCCAAGGGGGTTCCACCGATGCCTCTGCATCATCAAGGTCCAAAACCCTACACACTCAATAAACTGAGTCAATAGCACCTGTCTACATCAAATAGTAAAACATCATGTCATCTATCATAACGCATCATAATCAATTATAAATGTTTTAACATCAGAAAAGTTCAGATCACTTGCGAGCAAGTGTCCTGACATAACAAGTTTTCTCAGTGCGCCAGAGCGAGATGTTACATACACCCCCTCTTGGTCTAAACTTCGTCCCAAAGTTTATCAGTATATATGCCGGAATAAAAGTATCACAGTATCATAAGTCTATCTATCAAACAAAAATGGATACTATTGACGCATATCATATGCGTCCTCCCAGGTCGTCGAGTGCGGACTGTAACTGTCCTGCCGGACCTTGACCTGATCTACCATTAGACATCATAACTGTCGAACGTGATGATACCTAAAATGAACTCATGTCAATCACGTGTGTAGGATCACTAATATAATGTCTCAGAACAGATACATGAAAAATATCATGCATACGCCTCAAAGAATCAAGCAAGGCTAGTCGATAGGCCACGGGCCCCTTTCTCTCCACAATATCTAAGGGTCCCACGAACCTAGGGTAGAGTTTAGCTCCCTTTCCAAACTTGATCGAACTCTTATGGGGTTTAACTCGTAAGAAGACTCGATCGCCGACCTCGTAACTACGGTCGACTCGGTGCGCATCATCATAACTCTTCTGTCGATCCTGCGCTTCTTTTATCCTTTGTCTTATGGTTTTCATTTGCTCTTCCATTTCTTGGATTGCTTTTGGTCCCACTAGGACCCTATCCTCAAGCCTATCCCAACTCAAGGGCGTCTGACACAGTCACCCATAAGGAAACTCGAAATGCGCCATCTTAATGGTGCTCTGGTAACTGTTGTTATAAGCGAACCCTACTAGGGGCAAGAATTCTTCCCAACGCTTTTGTTGGTCTATCACATACATGCGCAACATGTCTTCCAAGGTTTGGTTCGTTCGTTCGGTCTGTCCATCAGTCTCTGGGTGATATGCAGTACTAAAATTTAGTTGACTTCCCAAGGCCTCTTGGAAACTTGTCCAAAATCGTCTAGTGAACACCGATCCTCGATAGAATATAATCTTCGTAGGCACGCCATACAGCCTCGCAATCTCACTGATGAAAACTCTCGCTATGTCAGGTGCCTGATACATTGTACGCACATGAATAAAGTGAGCACTCTTCGTCAGAGTGTCTACTACTACAAAAATCGAGTCGTGTCTCCTTGCCGTCAGTGGCAATCCAACAATAAAATCCATCGAAATAACTTCCCATTTCGATTCCGGAATGGAATGTGGTTGAAGTAATCCTATCGGGTGTCTATGTTTAGCCTTTACCTGCTGACACTCTAGACATCTGGCCACATAGTTGACTATGTCAGCCTTCATTCCCTTCCAGAAGAATAATGGTGTAAGGTCTTCCCTCATCTTCGTAACTCCTGGGTGAGCCATGTAAACTGTTCTATGAGCCTCGCTCAGGATCAACATCCTCAACTCGTCATTTGGCACTACGTAAATCCGACCTCTAAACCTCAATAACCTATCGCTATAAAAAGAAAAACCCTCATATCGTGGTACCATCATTGTGTTTTGCTCGATAAAATCCTCGACTTCTTTGTACTAGTCATCGTCACGTTGTAAAGTGAGAATCTTCTCACGTCGATTCGTCTAAGAGGCAACACCGAAAAGATGCATGGTCTCTGACTCAAATAATCAGCCACTCGGTTCACTTTTCCCCTTATGTAAGTAATCTCGAAGTCGTACTTGCTAAGCAATTTCGACCAACGCCGTTGTCGCGCGTTCAGGTCGCTTTGCATGAAAATGTGTTACAACCCACAATGATCAGTCCTTAATTCAAATTTTCGTCCAACAAGGTAGTGTCTCCAAACCTTCAAGGCATAAATGATGGAAAATAACTCCAAATCGTGCGTCGCATAGTTCTCCTCATGCCTTCTCAGCTTCCTCGAAATGTAAGCAATCACTCGTCTGTCTTGCATCAAGACTCCGCCTAAACCTTCCTTGGATGCGTCAGTGCATACCAAGAAGTCTGCATCCATGTTAGGGACTTTTAGTATCGGTGTTGTTGTCAACAACTCTTTAAGCCTCCAAAATGCTTCCGCGCATTTATCGGTCCAGACAAACTTCTTGTTTTTCTTATGCAATTCCGTGATCGGATTTTCTATCTTCGAAAATCCCTCGACAAACTGTCGATAGTATCTTGCTCAACCCCTAAAACTACGCACTTATGTGACATTCGTCGGCGCAGGACATTCCATAATAGCCTCAACCTTGGCTGGATCCATGGCGATACCTTTGCCAAAGATGACATGCCCTAAGTAGTGAATCCTCGAATGATAAAAAGAGCATTTGGACAACTTCCCATACAATCTGTGCTCTTGTAGACACTGTAGTACCAAGCGTAAGTGCTCGTCATGCTCCTTCGTCATCCGAGAGTAGATCAAGATATCATCAATGATTACTTGGATGAACTTTTCCAAGTACTCGCGGAACACCCCATTCATAAAACTCATGAATACCCCTAGGGCGTTTGTCAGTCCAAACGGTAAAACAGTAAATTTGTAATGTCCAAATCTCGTCTTAAAGGCATTCTTAGGGACGTCATCCTCCTTGATCCGTAACTGGTGATACCCTGATCGCAGATCGATCTTGGAGAACACCGTCGCACCCTTCATTTGATCGAACAAATCATCAATTCTTGGAAAGGGATACTGATTCTTGATCGTAGCCTTGTTCAGTTGACAGTAATCAATGCAAAGCCTCCCTGATCTGTCCTTCTTTCTTATGAAAATAACTGGTGCACTCCACGGTGACACACTAGGACGTATCAGTCCTAGGTCCAACTACTCCTTCAGTTGCATTTTCAACTCTTGCATCTCCGGGGTCGACATCCGTATCGGTTTGGTCCTCGGTCTCAGGTCTATGGTAACTCTAGTTCCCTTTCTGGAAGCATCCCAAGCAACTCCTCTGGAAATACGTCCTCAACTCTTTCACCACCGGAAGGTGTTCTAGACCTTCCGCTACTCCCTTTTCGTTAGCGCGAGGATCGCATAAAGCTTTCACCCCTTACGCATACTCTTCCGTAATTGTAAGGAAGAGACAAACCTCAGGGAAACTCTCTGGTTCCATACTACAATCGCACGTCTTTGTCCTTCGTCATCATCCAAGCTCAACCATTTTGTCTTATAGTTGAGTATCGCCTCATGCGATTCCAACCAATCCATACCGATCATGCCGTCATAAGATCCTAAGATCGTGACGTACAAGTTGACCCTCGTGACAAACTCTCCCAAGTTAAGGGCACAGCCCGTAACCTTTTCTCCAACCTTTTGTTTGGCTTCTGAAGCCCTCTCTATGAAGCTAAACTCCTCCTAAACGACTACCTTCTGGACGACATCGTGCAAGGTTTGAGGCATCAAAACATTTAAACCTTTGCACGCAGGCTGCCGTTAAGGCCCGACATGAACCTGATGACCTTAAACTTCTCAAAGTTAAGGTGCAGAGCTTACCAGAGTAGCATCGTAAAACGTGCCTCATACTCGAGTACCGTACGACCTCCCTGCCGTAAAGAGTTGAACTCATTGAGCTGACGCTCAATGAATTCCTCTGAAAGATACCTCTCTCAGAACCGTTCCTCGAACAGTTCCCATGACACGTCTTCAGCGACCATGTTCAGCTCCAGTAGGAGCGTCTTCCACCATAGAAGAGTGCTCCCCTTCAGTTGGAAGACCGCCATGTGGACCTTCATGTTGGAGGTATAATTGCGAAGTGTGAAGCACATTGCCATCTTTTCCAACCATGCCTTGGCGGCTGCGCCTTCCGGGGCATCCAAGAACTCAGGAATTTTACCTTCTCGAGTTCACGGTGAATGCTACCAGTAACGGCCGGTGCGCACGACAGAACCTCAGCGGGTTCCGACGCCCTGGCCTCGTCTCTGTCCAATTGGCTGATCAATGCCTCAGACATGCGCTAAAAATACCTCATCAACCCCACGACATCACCAACTGCAATCTGCTCCTGTCCGAGAACCTGCTCGCCTCACTGGGGGTTAGACCCCTCAGGCGTGGATTCTACTGGAGGCGTCACGCCTCCTCCCCTAGCACCCCGTTGTCTGCCTCCGCGACGTCCTCTAACCATGATTACCTTCTCGCAGACAATCAACTCGATCAACAATAGTATAATAAAATCAATCGTGAGAACGAAAGCCGTAGCGAATCCCAAGTCGCGGGTCGAATCGACTCTGATACCATATGTAACAACCCCCTCGTTACCTCAACAACTCTGATAACCGGTGAATTTTTTTTTTTGTTTAAGGTGTATGCGCGTGTGTAAAAGGAAACATACACACTTGACTCACGTCACCACCCGACGACCAACAAGACGCAACCACGATGATCACAACAAGCAG
This sequence comes from Picea engelmannii, assembly GCA_009831015.1. Lineage (NCBI taxonomy): Eukaryota > Viridiplantae > Streptophyta > Pinopsida > Pinales > Pinaceae > Picea > Picea engelmannii. The sequence goes on along the minus strand of ML787857.1, from coordinate 697,784 downwards.
ACATAAGGCGCACAACAAGTAACTGCAAGAATTAACAACATACTAGGTTATGCACGGTACAAACACAAAAGGAAGAATCCATAGTAGTAGATTTTACTATTTCTGCACAGGAAAGCAGGGCGTTTATTCTTAGTTCTCTACTCCGAAGAGAGAGAAGGTCAGATAAGCTCCTGGCCGTCTGCTCAGGCAGAAACTAGTAATCTTCGTTAGGTGTGTCGCAGGAGTGGAAACCCTGCCTTTAAAGGGCCCGAGACTCTTGATACGGCACTGGATTCTTTACACAGAAAAAATAATCACACACATAGTTGTATATACTAAGGCTACAAGGAGGTGTCTAGATCCCGCCTGACACAAGCAGACCACGCAATAGAATGATCTCATCCAAGTACAACAACCACTAAAGACAACCACTTACTCTACGGACACGCAAGTCCAAAGGACTCCGACAACGACCAATCATTGTTACGACAAGGTATTTCCTACGACTCAAGGGCATTTAATACTGGCCCAACCCTCCATTGAACTCCATTAGTAGACGAGATACCCAATCCAACCGTAAGAATGTAAATTTAAGTATTTGCAAATTTTCCAAATACCAAATCTTAGTAATTCAAGGTACTTGGTTCTAGGACCTTACATCTTATGCATCATTAATAACAATAAAATTTCAATAGAATTACAATGAATAACCATGTCCCTTATCTTCATAATCCCATAACCTTGCAATTGAATTAACAATAAAATTAATATCATGTCACCAAAACTAATATCATATTCTAATTTATTATGCCATAACATTCTTCCTTTACCTATTACAATACCATAAAATATAGTGGAGATACAGTCACACATTCCTACCCCAATTATGTTATCCTTTAATATAAAGCTCCATATCAGTACCATGAGGTAACAACAATGCTAAATCGTAAGACCATAATAATGAAATAAATAACTCTTAAATTCGTTCTATGCTATCTCATACGAGTATTGCATTCCATCACTAGAACAAAATAAGTCACTCCATCTAACTTAAGGTTTTTTTTTTTTTTTTTAAATAAAAGAGACTAGCTAACAGAAGAATTACCCTTTCCACTAGATCCCTCAATCCTAGGTCTAAGTCCCTACTCCCTATGCCTAAGAATAGGTATAAATCCTAACCATATTCCTAAACATAAGACTTTGAAAACTCAACACTAAGCCCCAAGGCTAAATCCTAAACCCAACCCTCACATAGTATTTCATTACATAATATGAGAACAACTCTTTAAACTAATTTCCTATGTAACAATACAAAAGTATATCCTTAAGAAAACCTTTGTTTAACATCAATAAAAACACCCATCCATTATGTCATGTAAAGTTAAAAACCAATGATTTTAATGGATGATTTAAAACATAAGGCACGTGCACACTCCAGAATAGAATTGAGGTGTAGTTATTCAAGTCAAGAGAATATACATAACATAATGCACTATTGAAAATGGCAAGGCACGCACCAAGAAAAATGTAGAAAGCATCTAGTATTCTGATTAATTAATTAAGGAAAAACATCTATAAACCCAATGAGTAAAAGGATTAAAACCAGGATAATGGAAGTAATTAAAAATTAATAGCCTTCYAGATTTGGGTTGGATTCTTTCTTGGTGTGCTTGAAAAAGTTAATGATCAGATTTTACATAAAAGCAGATAAAAAGTAAGTTGAGTAGGAGATAAACCGTAGTGGTTATTGACCTGTAACATTCAATAAGCACCGTATTGTGGGAGAAAAATATCTAAACCCTGAAATTTTAATTTACTTGTTTATTTCAATTTAAATTTGACATAAGAGAATAAACGTATTATCATGCAGTTACGATCTAGAATCAAATAATAAAGCAATTCATGAAGATTCGGCAACAGGGAAACAAAATCTCCTGAATGTATGACCCAGTAGTTTTAAATTAAAGAAAAAAAAACCATTTCCAGATAAAGAATTTGGCGATAGGGAACGCCCAGGTGTGCAGCTTCTGTCCGAGTGAGCAGGACGCACGGTGTAAACGTGATCTGCATGCTTAAGGTACCAACTCCCGCAATGTGCTGCCAGTCAAAAGGTTTACGGGATTCCCAGTTGACATTAAGGAATTTACTGCGCCGACTGTCAGGCAAATTTTCCTGTCCGCGTCATAGGGACACCCCCTTGACCGTTGTACACAACGCATATTGGAAAGGGAGAGTCTCAGGAAACAGAGTTACAACGCACAGAGGAGGGGCGGTTCCTGCGTTTAGAGAACGCGACTCCACAAATGATAGAGGCAACTTTTGCGTGGTTTTGGGACACTGTAGCAGAGAAGAAAAGTTTCCAGAATCAAATGCAGTTGCCGGGGAGAAAAGGGGTGGAACTCACTAAGGTAGCAGAGGCAACAAAGGTTCCTCACGGTAGCAGGGTGGATCTGAACGTTTAGGAATTCTGTTTTTTTTTTTTTTACCTCCCCTAGTTAATACAGAGGTGAGGCTTCTTAGAGGGCATTCAGGTGGACGACAGAGGCAGATTTACAAGAAGGATTGTAAAGCGGATCGCTCCCTCATTACGTTTTAGACACAATTTTTTTTTTTAACCAGACATGCATTCATATGGGTAAATTAGCCAATAATCCGACGATAACCTCAGGGAATGATTCGGCAAGCGACTTCCTTTATACGAGTCAAGCATAGCAGAGGAAAAGGGACAAATTACATGACAGACGGCCAAGGCTGAGCTAGCACAGAGAAACGAAATACACGACATTTGCATGGTTAACGCAAGGGGGCAGAGCGATACTATTTGTTCTTTTTTTTATCAAACAAACCTTATTGTCAGAGACATTTAACCCCAGTAACCATTTCATTATCTGAGGTTTCTCAATCGCTAATAGATGTAATTTATTTCCCCAAAAACCATAAAATATAATTTTGTACACGAATTCAACCACAGGGCTTATCACATGGGAACCTTAAGAACAGAACAACAGATTCGACTATAAACACTGAGTAAACAACTAAACATCCCTTTATTCCATTCACCACTGATGATCCCATCCCAGCATGAGTCATAATGCATACGATTTTACAAATTTTAAAACAAAACATACCGTTGCCTCAACGCCGTCTTCGAGTGTTGTTCGCGCACCGTGCCGCTCCTGCTCCATGCCGCTCCTGCTCCGTGCCGACCATAGAGACTACATTGGTACCTCCCAACCAAACGCTAGGGGTACTCTACTTCCCCCTTAGCTTCCCAAGCCACAAAGGGGCCACACACAGTCTAGATAGTATACCTAGCTTCCCAGCTTGCCTCCACGGCTAAGCTACCACTCTAATCCCAACTGAGAAAGTCCCAAATCCTCACAAGCAATCAGTCCAGTCCCCATTTCGGCAGCATAACCATACCTAACATCCCCTCCCGCTCCTTCCTCATCTATCTTTATTTTATAGAGTTTTTTGAGACCCCCTCTTGCCCTAATTCACATTTAACTCAAGTTTTAATGAAAACCCCTAAAAATTCT
>ML787857.1:613825-683692 GCA_009831015.1 Picea engelmannii | reverse complement strand
ACAAGACAGAAATCCCTTTTCTATGCGGACATTTGGATCCGGATTTTTTTGTACATTCACATTAACTAGAGAAGGGGGAAGTGGAACTAATATGTCTTTGAAATTTTGCATCCATTCTTGCGCTGTTCTCGTTCCTCGCCAGGAAATCACTATGTCACGTCGTCCCAATCTCTCTATCTCATTTGGATCCGTGCAAACAGCATTGTCTATTGATTTGTACCCAAAAGAGGATCCTTGATAACCCGAGTATTTGCGTATATATATTTGCGTATATATATTTGGTTACTTGATAACCCGAGTGAGGCAAACGCAGTTTCTGAAAAAGAGAGCGTTTACTGTGCTTACAGGTTCCATAATATTCAGAATAGTCTCTGTCATCAAATGCGTCGTAGCAAAGTTGAGCAAATTCCCCGTATCTGAGAATCTCAGCTTTCAAAATTGGATTCATGGGACCAAGTAATCCTTTCCAAGAATTGACACCCTGGATATCTCGCCACAAATTAGAAACTTCTGGTCCCCCTCTTTGTGCGGGCTGATCACTGTCCCCATTATTAGTTTTGGGTGGAGAGGGACTCAATAGGTACTTCAGGTGAGAAGCCCACAAATCCTTTGTATAAAGGGGAAATGCAAATCGAACCATCCTCTGTCCGAGTTTACAAATGGAAACCGGATGCTGCTGTACCGGACGCTGTAGGTGGTTGGTTTTCCTTTGTTTTTACTTTGTGAAAGACTGGTGCAGATAGAATTGAGAGACAAAGATAAAGTATCTATATATATATATATATGGAAAACAGAAGTTTGAGTCAATGATCACCTTTGGTCAATATGATCACACAATTCTCATTAGATTAATACTAATACCCATGACGGTGAACCATTTGCTTGAGATGATGGAAAGGTCAGACCTAACATTCTCATTATCATGAGAGGAATACTAATACCGACGATCGATATTTTGCTTACGATGATCTAATGGTAACTGATCCGTGCACATGATTGCCAGCTATAAAACGTTGATCTTTATGCGTTGCAAAAGCTTCACAAATTATATCTGAATAATAAATAATACGTACACGTTGAAAACCATGAATATTGGGCATGTGCTGTGCTTAATTTTGGACGTGGATTTATTCGTATGTGCATACATTTTTGGAAATTATTTATAATTATATGCACCTTATTGGGATGATTTGGTCCAAAAATTATTTTTAAAGCAAGTGTACTCAGGGATAATCATAATCAAACGCCCAATATTATAATCATCATAATCATACTCAAACGCCCACTAATATAATAATCCTCATCATTTTCAAGCAACTGTTCTCAAGGATAAGTTCGCTCAATGCCAATAAAAGTCGCTCAATGCCAATAAAAGTGGGATGTTACATCTGCTAAATGATATTTTCCATTTTATTATTACAATACACATTGGATGATAACAATCAATTGTTGCAAAAAATATTTAACTATTATAAATGGTTAATCATGATATTCATAATGATCAATTAAATTGTTGTAAAATGATTAATTTATATGAGCGATAATAACACTATTATGATTAAAACCTTAAAAGTGTTATATAAAAACAATCACAATATAAAGGGATGACCACCATGACAATACCCTGCTATAAATCCAGCCTCCATAATTATGATATAAAAATATTTAAATTACGGAAACACTGCCACCTCTAACCACTAAATATTTAAAATATGTGTTATTTTTTAGGATCTATGTGTACTTATATTAAAATCTCTTTGTAATTATAAAAAGGATATTAAAATCTCGGTTTATCTAAACCCATGAATCTCAAGATTAGCAATAATTACCTCTGCCAAGTGTCAGTAAGTAAATAGAAATTCACAAAACAAGGCGGAAATTCACAAAACAAGGCGGATAAAAAAAACAGAATAAATCTCAGAAATAAAAACAAGGGAAAGTGCCACTCGCCAAATAAATTTTACAAGGGTAGGTACACCATATTTATAGTGTGCACAAGGTAAGTAATTTATTACGCAAAATTTATCGAGGGTGCAGGATGAGTTGGCTCACAAGAAAATGTGGCCTTCTTGAGGGAGACGTAGCCACAAAAGGAAACCACAGGGCTTGGTCGTCACTCAGAAAATGTGGACAAAAGAAGAGGGAGAGTTCATGGGCATCAAAGGAACCCACACAGGAGAAAATCATGCATGCACAAGGGATCTGTAGACAATCATTGAGCAAGGGAAGGGTTAGGTGGCTGGAGTATGAAACAAGAAAAACGTTCCTCTCTTCACACAATCCATTGCTTAGGTTTTGGCCACAAGTTAAAGAAATAAATCCAGAATAAAAATATAATACACAAACCCACGAGTTGAATCCCCCCTCACGCAATCCAACAAAATTATAAAAACGCAGGCCAAGGGTTTGGGTCTAGTGCTCGTTCTAGCCACGAAAAGACTTAGACAAACTACCAGAAAATAAATCGATACACAACCAACATTGAACTGCAATACACACAAGGATTATAAAAACGTAGGCAATAATCTAACCGGTGTAACTATCACTGCGCCACACGAATAAGAGAGAGCATGAATACAAACTGGAATGAATAATGGTTGTTGTGCTACCAGAATTGGACTACAAATAATTAAACAAGGGGCGCTCTGTGGGCAATAGAGACCATAAATTTTATATGGATGTAATCTCTCTTGGGTGAATCATAAAGCCGTAGCTTAACAACAAATGTAGAGCAATGAACCCAAAATTGATACCATATAGATGTAAATCAACATGCATAGAACTAAATAAAATTCTGAAATTTAGACGTCTGTACCTTGAGCGAAGGCAAAGGTTCCGCTTATGCTATCTCGTGGTCGCGCTCCGTCCAGCTTCTTCTTTCCAACCACTGAGACCTCATCGGTACCTCCCAGCCAATACTAGGGGTACTCCTCTTCCCCTTGAGCCCCGCGAGCCGCAAAGGGGCCACACATACAATAGCAGAGAATGCTAGCTCCCATCTCTCCTCGCAAGGTTGAGCTACGACTCGTTATCCGAGTTGGGTATCCTAACTCTCACAAGAAAATTCAGTCAAGACAAAATTCCGGGAGCGTAACCTTATGCTTACTAGACATGATACATACCCCTCCTCCGCCATCCTTTTTATAGATTTTTCTTAGTGATTACTTTCCCAAAACCTCATTAAATTATTTTTATTAAATTTAATTAGTTAAACCTCTTCCATACACCATGTCACCCAATCCTTTAGTTGCACCAGAAAATCAATTTATTAATTAATTGAATTTGCCTATTTCCCTCCCCCACCTAAAAGCATTCCTAAAAACGCTCCTCAATGTCCCTCTATTCCTTTACATTTCTTAAATGATTGATGTCTTTCTTAAAACCTAGTTGAGTTCACAATTAGAAGGTTTCAAGGACAAGATTCCCTACTATGTTAAAAATTTCCCTTTTTCTTAAGTTTTCCCTTTTCTGTTTCATTCAGATTTAGCAAGTTTAGATAAAAACAACAATTTATCCTTTTAATAATTTAATCCTCCATTAAAATTTTTACATTAATAATAAAAAATTTAATTTTTATTTACCCCCTTCTTGTTAAATGTCTATTTACTTTTTTTTTGTTCACAGGTTCTACTTAGACCTAGGTTTTAAATTCACTAAGATTAGTGATAGTTCTTAAGGGAAAAAATTGTTATTAAACTTACTCAGAACATCATTCATTTAAAGTTCAACCAGGTCCTAAGGAGGCATAATTTTCTAGGTAATAGGTTTATTAACTTACCATAGTTGAAATCGCGACGTGCCCTTCAGGACGCTCTACGTGCTCCAAGGGTTCCAGTTGCATGCATTTTGTTTTTATTTGCACAACATGCCCTTCAGGATGCACTACATGCTCCAAGGGTACCACTCTCCTCTTGACTAAATTTGGTACACGTCAAACCCCTGGAGTCAACACTCCGTCAGGTGACCTTGTGGGAGACTAAGGGCCTCTAAGGAATAAGGACTCTGCCTTATTGTACACCCCTTAGAATCATCGCGAGCGACTATCACAGTCTTCCCTCACGACATTGTGGATCTATCGAACTAGGTAATCGTTAACCTACAGTTCGAGCCATGGGGAGAGTGCTTGTATGCTGCGATAGGGCGGGTTCCACACCTCTCCCTCAATGTATCTAGTTGTCGAGCATGACCCCTTTACTCCAAATGTGAGTATGGTCGGAAAGCTATCGTCATCCTGCATCGATCAACAAAATATGTCAGCAATAAAAATCAACATCATAATATCTAGTCATATGTCACATATGTAATATAAAAAACATCTAAACCATAACATTCCACTCCATGATTCGATCCAGAGTCCAAGGAGATCCCTTGATGCCATTGGCACCCTCAAATGTCCAGGGTCATGAACACTCAGGAATACCAGTCAATAGCACATGTCGATATAAATATAAAAAGTTAGCATATCATCAAATCCTCAACATCTCATAATCATAAATTATAATCAAGAGTCAATTATATAGTGAACCGGATCACTTGCATGCAAGTATCCTCGAAGAATAAGTCCAATCAGGTGTGCACAAGAGAGAGATGTTACATACACCCCTCTTGTTTGAAACTTCATCCCGAAGTTTCATAATTTATAAGTGCTGAACTAAATATCTCATAATGTTTATATGTCTAGCTATCAAACAAAAATGAAAATTGTTGATACATATCAAGTGCGTCCTCCCAGGTCACCAAGTGCGGACTATAGTTGTCCCACTGGAACTTGACCTGATTTACGATTCGACATCGTAGCTGTCAAATGTGATGGTCCAGAATGTGGATTGGCTCCATCGTGAGTGCACCCTCGTTTGATACTTGCAAGGAACTCATCTCAATCACATGTGTAGGGTCACTAACATAATGTCTCAAAACAGATACGTGAAAAACATCGTGCATACACCTTAAAGAATCAGGCATGTCTAGTCAATAGGCCACAAGCCTAAGAGAGAGTTTATCCTCATTTCCAAACTTGATCGAAATATTGTGCGGTTTCACTCGCAAAAAGACTCGATCACCAACTGCGTAACGACAGTCGACATGATGCACATCGAAATAACTTTTCTATCGATCCTATGCTTCCTTGATCCTTTGTCTTATTGTTTTCATTTGATATTCCATCTCTTGGATTGCTTCTGGTCCCACCAGGACCCTATCCTCAAGCCGATTTCAACTCAAAGGTGTCCTACATGGTCACCTGTAAAGAATCTCGAATGGCACCTGATCCCTTAGTTGCACTAGAAAATCAATTTATTAACTAATTGAATTCGCCTATTTCCCTCACCCACCTAAAAACTTTCCTAAAATCACTCCTCGGTGTCCCTTTATTCCCTTACGTTTCTTAAATGACTGATGCCTTTCTTAAAACCTAGTTGGGTTCACAATTAGAAGGTTCCAAGGACAATATTCCCTACTATGTTAGAAATTTCCCCTTTTCTTAAGTTTTCCCTTTTTTGCTTAGTTCATATTTAACAAGTTTAAATAAAAACAACAATTTATTCGTTTAACAATTTAATCCTCCATTAAAATTTTTACTTTAATAATCAAATTTTGAATTTTTCTCTACCACCTTCTTGTTACATGTATATTTAGTTTTTTTTTTTGTTCACAAGTTCTACTTAGACCTAGGTTCTAAATTCACTAGGCTTGACGATAGTTCTTAAGGGAAAAACATGTTATTAAACTTACTCATAACATCATTCATTTTAAGGCCGACCAGGTCCTAAGGAGGCATAATTTTCTAGGTAATAGGTTTATTAACTTACCATAGCTAAAATCATGACATGCCCTTCAGGATGCACTCCGTGCTCCAAGGGTGCCATTTTCCTGCATTCCATTTTTATTTGCACGACGTTCCCTTCAAGACGCACTAAGTGCTCCAAGGCTGCCACTCGCCTCTTGACTGAATTTGGTAAACGTCAAACCCTTCGAGTCAATACTCTGTTAGGTGAAATTGTGGGAGACAAAGGCCCTCTAAGGAATAAGGACCGTGCCTTATTGTGTCCCCCTTAGAATCATCACGAACGACTGTCACAGTATGCCCTCACGACATTGTGGATTTCTAAAAATAGGTAATTGTTAGCCTACAGTTCGATCCATGGTGGGAGTGCTATTATGTTGTGTCAACGCTTCTTCCACACCTCTCCCTCAATTTCTCTGTGTTTTTAGCGTGACCCCTTTACTCCAAATGTGAGTCTGGTCAGAAAGTTATCGTCATCATACATCCATAAACGAAACATGTCGGCGATAACAATAAACATCATAATATATAGTCATATGTCACATATGTAATATAAAAAACACCCAAACCATAAAAGTCCACTCCCTCACTCGATCCAGAGTCCAAGGAGATCACTTGATGCTATCGATATCCTCAAACATCTAGGGTCATGCACACTCAGGAAAACTAGTCAGTAGCAGTTGTCGATATAAATATAACAAGATAACATATCATCATATCCTCAACATCTCATAATTTTTGATGAAACATATATATTTTTCTAAAACATTAGACTTAAAAAGTTTAATTTTGTTTAAAAAAAAGACAAATGCACACTTGGACACTACCGTCAATAAAGTCTTCTAATTAATCCAATGGTCTAAAATATTTTCAAGTTGTGGAGCCACCCATTTGTTAAAAAGATAAATCACTAACGACAACTTTCAAAGTATAGAGTTTTGGGGTTTTACAATACTAACAATGAGATACATAAAGAAGCTGAAAGTTCCGATATGCGAAGTTGTGAAACTAGCTTAAGTTAAATTGGTTTAATTAAATAATTAAAATGATTAATGATAATTAATATGATCGCAACTTCATGTTCCAAGAATCTTGCATCGAATCATAACTTAAACTCTCGACATGTGAAGTCGTGAAATCATTAAATAATCGCGATCATTTACAAAAGTTAAACCTGATTAAGATTAATTAATCAATCGCAATTTCACAGTTCAGGGTTATAGCTCGAACAAAAGTAGGATATCCTGAGACTCGAAATCTTGAAATGGATTAAGGTTAAACATAACTAATTAGTCATATAAATTCGATTTATTAGCAAAATAAAACATTCTTATTTTATCGTTGAGTTTATGTTGATCTGCCTTACAGGTGATTTCAAATCAAATTTATCCTTTTTTTATCACGGAAATTGATCATTAATGTTATTAAATGATCATCCTGAGGAGATGATTTCAAATAAGATATTTCTTTAATGCCCAAATCTTTTTATTAAAACAATTAAAAGTATTTTCAGTGAGGGTATATGCAGGTCGAGGCATTTAAGGCAAGAAAGACTTTTTCATTTTCAATTACATTTACATTTTGGTAGAGCTTGCTTAGAAAAATACTCATTCGTGTGTGTTTTTTGTGAAAAGTAGCAGGTTTTTGAGAACTACTACCATGCTGCAATGAAAATCATTTAAAGCAACTAGTGAGAGTTCAGGCCAGAGTTCAGAGGTTTTCTCCGACAATTCACTTAGAAGTATAAACACAGTGAAAACCTAGACGAATGTATTCAACATCCTAAAGTACGAACTGGTAAACTGCCCTGATGGTTCAAGTGACAACGAAAAGGAAGACTTATCTACCAAATACAAGACTATTGTTGAGTCAGATATGCATATGGTAGCAATAAGGCCAAGTCTTTTACCCTACAATGAAATGATTCAATGGGCACTGGATCATGTGGATATCCCAACTAGAGCTATATTTAATTCTCAGAAGGTAATTGATGGGTCATTTTGACCGAAATAGATACATGTGATGTATAAACTATCTTCAACACAAAACTTCATTTACAATGTCAATTTTCTAGAGAATTTTAGCAAGTAGTGTGATCAATATGGAAAGAATCTTTTCGACTTGATCAAGGACTGGTGGTCACGCCCCAAAAATTTTATAGCCGATTCTCACGGCATATACTCAATATCATCGCTAGAACCACAGTTCATGTATATAGCCATGACGATGTGTAGAATTTATGGAAAAGAGAACACAACCCATTTCTTTCTACCATGGGTACCCATTATACACACAATGGCGGAAGGGTATTCTTTTGACTGGGCAAAGATACTTTCGGGCAATCTGACTAGTGAAATTACAGAATACCAGACACAAAAAGCCAAGGGGCAATCAACTTCATTCTTCATGTCAACTTATATCATGGACACTATTTGTTTCATGATGCCTTTCCCACTTATGGGATGGAGCTGGACTCTAGATAATGCAAAACCAATTCATATTTATCATTCAAAACTATGGGAAGACAAGGACAAGGATTTCTTTTATGAAATCTGTAATTGGGTAGCGGTGTTGAAGCACATTGCTATTTTTGGTCACTCACCTCCTAGAATTTCAGACACAGGTGTGGCTAACCTGGATAAAGTGGTAGATTGGTACATCAAGGAACACTTATGTTATATCAGAGTTTTTGGTTGCTCAATTCCCCCATATGCTTTACCACAATTTTTACCAGACCGAATGGTGTGCCGCAATGTCATACGACAAACTATACTCGATGGGATTAGCAAAGAGATCAGAGCAGTGAAGAAAAAGGTATGGCCATATTTTCAATTACAAATTGGTGCATTTTCTTTATTGGATTTTGGCCACTCCAAAGTGGAGGTTGTATGGCCAATTGCAATCTTAAAAAGTATGAACATGAAGAATCCCCTCAGGACGAAGTGTTCCGAGGGGTGATATCTTACCAAGAAGTTCTGGGTCGAGTTCAATCTCTATCACCTGATGAAATGATTGATTTTTACAACTTCCAAAAGCATAAAAAAAGTAGTCTTCCGAAAGTATTACAAGGGGAAAACTCAATGTCTCCAGCTATGCAGCAAACAAAGACCCAAAATCCAGACGTTGTAAGCTCTAGAAAACAAGAAACCCCAGAAAACTTAGATAAATCCGAGGTCTTGACTCAAAAAAAAGATATCCCGATCACAGAGGTATCTGATAAGTAGGCCAAAGATAAACCAAATACATTAATAAATCAAGGAGAAGATAGGACACTATCTTCACCAGATAAATCAACTATATATGGAACTAGAAAATATTTATCCACAGAAATCGACAACCCCATTCAGGTTATCATGCCATTGCAATTCACCAGAGGAAATCCCAATGCAGAGGTAATACTCATAGGAGATCTCATGCCTATCCCTATTGAAGAGATACCTCCCTCTGATTTCGTTTTCAGTAAGAAAAGGAAAGTTTTGGTGAAGAAAGAAATGCACCAGAAAGAGAGTGCAACGGTAAAAAACAACATAGTACTATTGGATGGACAAAATTTGGAAGAACAAGACTTTGTTGTAGAGGTAGCAGGCTCTTTGGGAGATTTTGCAACAACTAACCTATTCTCAGTTGATAATCTGAAAGAAAAAATAAAGCAGAAGAACAAGGTGATAAGTCAGTTGCAAAATCAAATAAGGACTACAAAAAAGAATGTCAGAGAAAAATTCAATAAAGGGCTGGAATAGATTAGAGCTACTAATAAACAAGAAATCCAACTGCTCAATTCTAGTCTTGATGAGATGCATAAGATGATGCAAGTGAGAGAAATACTATCAAACGAGATGAGTTAGTAAAACAATTACAAGACAAGGTCAATTCCACTGAGAAAATGGTTCTGGATATAGCATTATTTCAATCTCAAGTAATTGGAAGTGCTAAAGAAAATGGAAATAACACAACAAATTCTTTTTTCTAACGTAGGAATCATCCAAAATCATTTTCACAAGTAAGCCAATCATTGGATAATATTGGTTTCAGAGAAAGAGAGGCTACTGTAGCCTAGACCACTTTTCAAGAATCGGTCATGTCATCTGTTAGAAAAGAAATATTTGTAACTCCTAGATTTCCTATTGCATAGAAATTCAGAGGTGATATTATATTAAAGACATGGGAGGCCAACATAGTCGGGAGTAAAAGGATGACCAAGGAGATAAAAGAGGATTGTGAAGAGATTTTTCATTTTCTTAACAAAGAATCACTAGGCCTCAGAAAGGATGATTATTCAGAAATACTAGGACATATCAATATTGTAAAGAGTCAACATGACATCAAAGAAATATTTGAGGCAACCCAGGCTGAAATTTCATAGCTAAAGGAGGTTCACATTGCTTAAATATATAGATGGTTGGTAAATCCAAATTTACAGTTGCAATAAATTATTTATGAAGATAAAATGATAGAAGACGGGTTGGCACAATCACAAAATAAGTTGTATCTTTTTGAGGCAAAAGACGTGAAAAAACCTTCTAGATTATTAGTACAATTTTTAAGTAGGTGTTTTGAATGCCTTGAGCGAGGTAAAGGGAGTACCTCAAAGAATCAATGAAGTAACAGGTGCATATCTATTTCTTCTAGTAAGAGAAAGAGATAGAGAAGAACAAAGTGAAACGGTTCAATTTTTCATTTTGTAACTGTCATTACCTAGGAATAACGAGAATTCCAACTGCCTAGGGTTGAGAATATCTTGTATAAATATATTTTCAAAAGACTAAAGAAGGGTTGGATTTTTTCCATATGTAGTTGAGAAATATCTCCTCATTGAGGATTAATACAAATACAGATCAAAGATTCTACATTTCGTTCATTTGAGTTATGTGTTATTTTGTCTTTCCATATTCCAATATCTTTTTATATATCTCTTTGATAAATTATTGATCACAATTTAGTACAACATCTACTGTGGTTACATTTCATTTAGTAATTTAATAGTGCACATTTTTTCCTCTGCTTTACTTTTAGTAAATACAAGACATGTGAGTTAATTGAATTGCTACATTTTATGCTTCATTTAAAGTTATATCATCTATTTTATTCTTTTTTAGCGAAGTAAGATTCTTCTGTAATAAATGCCTTGATTTGTCTAACAACTTTATGTTTTTCTCTCATTACACCCAATGCTTTTAATTTTAACTCAAATACAAAAGACGACGTCTGATCTATTATGTTGTTAATTCATTTTTAGGAACTCTTCTCACATAATAGAGGTATAAAACACAAACACTAAAACCTCCTTCCTTTATGGATGCCTTGACATTATACTTTGAAGCACTAAGTATAAACTTAGGAACATCAATCATAATCAACAATCAATTATATAATGAACCGGATCACTTGAATGCAAGTGTCCTCAAAGAATAAGTCCAATCAGGTGTGCGCAAGAGCGAGATGTTACATACACGCCCTCTTGTTTTAAATTTCGTCTCAAAGTTTCACATCATATAAGTGTCGAAAGAAATATCTCATAATGTCTATATGTCTAGCTATTAAACAAAAATGGAAACTGTCGATGCATATCATGTGCGTCCTCCTAGGTCATCAAGTGTGGACTATAGTTGTCCCACTGGACCTTGACCTGGTCTATTGTTATACGTCGTAGCTATCAAATGCGATGGTATAGAATGCGGATTGTCTCCTTAGTGAGCGCACCCTCATCTGATACCTTCAAGGAAATCATGTCAATCACATGTGTAGGGTCACTAACATAATGTCTTAAAACAGATACATGAAAAACATCGCGCATACGCCTCAAAGAATCAGGAAATTCTTGTCGATAGGCCACGTGCCCCTTCCTTTCCACAATATCGAAAGGTCCCATGAACCTAAGAGAGAGTTTATCCCCCTTTCAAAACTTTATCGAACTCTTGTGCGATTTCACCCACATGAAGAATCAATCACCCACTGCGTAACTACGGTCGACACGATGTACATCAACATAACTCTTTTGTCGATCCTACGCTTCCTTGATCCTTTTTCTTATTTTTTTTATTTGATATTCCATCTCTTGTATCACTTCCAGTCCCACCAGGACCTTATCGTTGAGCTAATCCCAACTCAAAGTCGTCTGACACGGTCACCTGTAAAGAAATGAGAATGGTTCCATCTTAATGGTGCTTTGATAACTGTTGTTATTTGCAAATTATACCAATGGAAATAATTCTTCCCAACTCTTTTGTTGGTACATCACCTACATATGTAACATATCCTCTAGGATTTGGTTCGTTATTTCGGTATTCCCGTCTGTCTCTGGGGGATACACAATATTAAAGATAAGTTGGGTTCCCAATGCCTCTTGGAGAATAGTCCAAAATCATCCCGTAAACACATATCCTCGATCGGATATAATCTTCTTAGGCACGCCATGCAACCTCACAGTCTCGTTGATAAAAAATATTGCTATGTCAGGTGCCCAATACGTTGTAGGAATAGGAATAAAATGAGCACTCTTCGTCAGAGTGTTGACTACGACAAAAATTGAGTCGTGTCTCCTTGCCTTCAATGGAAATCCAACAATGAAATCCATCGAAATTAACTCCCTAGACATCTTTCCACATAGTTGACTATGCCTAGCTTCATTCCTTTCCATAGGAATAAAGGTTTAAGGTCTTCCCTCATCTTCTTGAATCTCGAATGAGCCATGTACACTGCTCTATGAGCCTCGTTTAAGATCAAACTCCTCAACTCGTGATTGGGCGGTACATAGATCATAATTTTAAATATCAATAATCCTTCGTTGTGCGCATTAAATCCCTCAAATTTTGGTACCATCATTTTTTTTTGTCCGATAAAATCCTGGACATCTTTGTACCAGTCATCGTCGTGTTGTAAATTTCGAATATTTTCACGTAGATTCATCTGAAGAGGCATCACTAAAAATATGTGTGGTCTCTAACTCAACGCATCAACCACTCTGTTCACTATTAATTTTATGTAATTAATTCTTCCCAACTCTTTTGTTCATTTTATGTAATTAATCTCAAAAAGTCCAAACCTGATCTTAAAGGAGGTCTTAGGGATGTTGTCCTCCTTGATCCGCAATTGGTGATACTCTAATCTCATGTCGATATTTGAAAACACCATCGCGCCTTTCATATTATCAAACAGATCATCAATCCTTGGAAAAGGATATTGATTCTTGATCATTGCCTTGTTCAATTGACGATAGTCAATGCAGAGTCTCCACGACCCATCCTTCTTTTGTATAAAAATCACAGGCGCACCCCATGGTGACACACTTGGATGTATAAGTCCTAGATCCAACAACTCCTTCAGTTTCATTTTCAACTCTTGTAACTATAGGGTCGAAATCTTATAAGTTGTTATTGCTATCAGTTCAGTTCCCAGTTTTAGGTTGATGGTAAATTCCAACTCCCTCTTAGGTGGCAACCCAAGTAACTCCTCTAGGAAGACATTCACAAAATCACATACTACCAGAAGGTTTTACATTCCTTATAACATGCCTTTTTCATTCAACGCAAGGATCACATATAGCTAACATCACTTGCGCATGCTCTTCTGTAGTTGTAGGGAAGAGATGAACCTTAGTGAAACTCCCTAGTTCCTACCTACAATAACACATCTTTGGCCCTCATCATCGACCAAGATAAACCTTTTCATCTTACAGTTGAGTATTGCCACATGAAATTCCAACCAGTCCATACCGATCATGATGTCATAAGACCCTAAGATCGTGACGTACAGGTTGGCACTTGTGAAAAACTCTCCCAGGTTAAGGCTGAAACCCGTAACCTACACTCCAACCTTATGTTTGGCTCTCAAAGCCATTTCTACAAATCTCAACTCATCCTGTTCGACTACCTCTACCTTAATTATTTGTATCGCTACACCAGAAATAAAACTCTTTGTAGCACCTAGATCTATCAAATTACTAAGGATATGTTCAGCGATGGTACCTGGTGTCTCAAGCACATTCAACTGGTGCTCTGCATGGCGATTATTCATCCCTGCATGAATCCAATGGGCCTTGACAAAATGACCCACGGTAGTGGGTCTGGATGATCCATATGCTCCAATCCTCTCAATTGGACCATCATTCTGGTAATTTGGCTCTCCACATGTCCAACACCCTATCTTCGTTCCAATACTCCTATTACCTAAACTAGAAGTTGACAACTCACCAGCCTGGAACCTTGGTCTGTTCTGCTGAACAGGCCTAAACCGTTGTTGTTGTGGTCGATGATACTATTGTTGTTGTGGTCGACACTGCTATTGGTGTTTTGTTCCTCTATAAGGATTTCGTTGCTAAGGTGTTGGTCATCGAGGTGTAGTGAAATATGATCCTCTCATAGTGCCTCGATTCTCTAATGCAAGACTAAATGGTGTATGATGATGTTGTGCAATAGATGTTGTAGGTCCTGTTGGTATTTCTGAAGTCCTACTCTAACCCCCGCTAATGAGC
Organism: Picea engelmannii; assembly: GCA_009831015.1. Lineage (NCBI taxonomy): Eukaryota > Viridiplantae > Streptophyta > Pinopsida > Pinales > Pinaceae > Picea > Picea engelmannii. The sequence continues at coordinate 669,440 of ML787857.1, read as the reverse complement.
TCCTCCTCTACTATGAGTGCCTTTTGGACAACATCATGCAAGGTGTGAGGCATCAAAATCCTCACCTTTGCACAAATGTTGACACTAAGGTGAAACACAAACTTTTTTACCTTAAGTTTTTCTATATTCAGGTGGGGAGCATACCGAGGCATATCCATAAAACGGGCCTTATACTCGGGCACCGTATGGTCTCATTATCGCAAGGTGTTGAAGTCATTGAGATGACGCTCAACGAATTCCTTAGATAGATACCTCTCCCAGAACCATTACGCGTATAGCTCCCATGACATGTCTTCAATGGCCATGTTCAATTGTGGTAGGACCATCTTCCACCAAAGAAGAGCACTCCCTTTCAGTTGAAAGATCGCCATTCAGACCTTCATATTTGAGGTATAGTCATGAAGTGCAAAGCACATCACCATATTCTCCAACCATGCCTCGGCGGCTACATAATTTGGGGCACCGAAGAAGACGAGGAACTTTACCTTCTCGAGTTTTCAGTGAATGCTACTAGTACCAACTAGGGCACGTGGTGGACCCTCAGGAGGTGTCGGTGCCCTGGCCCCATCTCTATCCAAACAACTGATCAATGCCTCAAACCAATTATTAAAGGACCTGATCAGCCCAACTATATCACCCACAATTATTTTTTCATGCTCGACAACATGTTTGTATCCCTGTGGGTTAGACCCCTTGGGCGTGGATACTACTAGGGCCATCACACCTCCTCCCCTATTACGCTGTTATCTGCCTCCTCGGCATCCTCTAGCCATCATTACCTGCACAAATACAAATCAATTTTAATTAGCAACATTTTATAATCAAGTATTTAATCAGTGGTATTCGTAGTGATCCCAAGTCACGTGTCGAACCAGCTCTGATACCATATGTAACGAACCCTGTCATTAGGACAACGAACCATATGTAAGGAACAAGTACAATTTTTTTGTTATATCTTTTTTCAGGAAAGTAATACGAAATTACACTCAACATCGGAACATGACAACGAACTCAACGCATGCAATTCACACAATGTACAACATAATGCCTATCATACTAGCACATCATGCAGCCAGAAGCAACATACAACATGCAATCAAATGAATAATAAAATGACTACCCTCCCATCCTACCCTGCAAGGTTAGGACCTCCTGGACACATAAGCAACCCTCAAGCCTAAGTTCCCATGTATTTTGACCATCTAAGGTCTCAAGGATACTGACTATTCTAAGGAACAAGGAGGTGTCTACATCCCTCCCGACACAAGCAAGACCATGCCTACTAAGCTAAAGGGGAATCATCTATTGAACCAAACACAATAGCTCCAATGACATAAGTAGCTAGAACCTTCCCGACGAGCAAGAAACAATCACAAGAAAAAGTTATAGAGCACGGTGAAAAACATTAATTCCAATAATTACCATCATCAACAAGAATCCCAAGACCCAAGTCCAGGTAATCATACACACTTATCGATAAATGTGCGCAATGATCCAATCATAAAGAATCATGCTGCCACATGGCGACAAGTGTGAATGTACTAAGGCGCAAACTAAACCATTCCAAACCTTCAATTGTGATACAATCCAATGCACCAGAAGTCCAAACTTAAGTTGTCATACATTAGACGAAATCTATAAACAAATCACTCAATCAACAAGCTAAATAAGACATAAGGTAACTACATTCAATATATTTTCTTCGTGCAACGAACTGGATAGATTTCTTGTTTTATTACAAGGCAGTCATATGTGGTTCCCTTTTAATTGTGGAACAACCTAGATGTATCTCTTTAACCGTTTTACCAACATAGAAACTATGTCAAGCACAAAGTAGCCAACCACAATCTAAAATTCAACATATAACAACTTCAAGTATCAATTTACCCTTCCATTCTAAAACATATAACAACTTCAAGTATCAATTTACCCTTCCATTCTAAAGGGGGTTTTATTAATCAATAAATCAACTACATTCTTTTAACTCCTCCAGATCAATATTAAACAAATAAAACATAAACATGTAGAAAGAAAAATTCTAACTGATCTAGAATTCAATAATAAATTAAGACTAGACAAGCCAAAGTGGAGAATCCCAGTCTTATCTCAAGGAAGAATCTCTTCCCTAACTTCTTTTTTTAAATTACTCGAGAAGTTAAAGTCTATCATGATTTAACATACAGTTTATCCTAGGCTTATCCAAACTAAATAAAGTAACTGAGATACAATAGCAAGCAAGTTATGATTCGACAATATCGTTACTGAATACACTCATGATAGGTGGCTGTGGTAAAAAGGACTATGAATTGACTGCTTGTATCCTGCCAGAATGTATTTAAATGAGTTGTTGATATTACGAGTATCTAATTTCATTTTAATTTCTCAATTAAAAATTGAGACTAACAATCCCAATCGTAAAGATGAAATTATTTTTAACAAACAAGAAATAAAGGTGAAGTTGTTATGCTAGCTGTCACATGCACCAACCCTTGAGACAATATCCAATTCTGACAAAAAATAATCACGTGGTACATTAAGAAAACAACATGTAAGGTGTGTGCAGTTGGGAGCTTTACGAACAACATTGTGAAGTGTGCCCTTTATTTTTATTCACGTCAGTTGGGCAATACGCCTCCGCTAGTAACATTTGAAACTAAAAGTATGCTAAATGACATTTTCCATTTTATTATTACAATCCACATTCCCTGATAACAATCAATTGTTGTAAAAACAATTTAACTATTAAAAATGGTTAATCACAATATTCAGAATGATAAATTAAATTGTTGTAAAATGATTAAGTTATATGAGCGATAATCACACTATCGTGATGAAAACCTTAAAATGGTTATATAAAAACAATCTTGATCTAAAGGGATGACCACCATAGTAGATACCTTGCCATAAATCCATCCGACATAATTATGTTATAAAAATATTCCTAAATTACAGAAACACTGCCAGCTCTAACACTAAATATTTAAAATATGTGTGTGATTATTTAGGATCTTTGTGTACTTATATTAAAACCTCTTTGTAATGATAAAAAGGATATTAAAATCTCAGATTATTTAAACCAAAGAATCTCATAATTAGCAATAATTACCTCTACCAACTCTCAGTAAACAAAAATTCACAAAACAAGGAAATATTTAATAATTACATTTGCGAATTAGAAATATTTAAATTTTCCAAAGAAATCTCAGAATTCGTGGATAAAAAAACAAAAGAAATCTCAGAAATAAAAACAAGGTAAACTTCCACTAGCCAAATAAATTTTACAAGGGTAAGTACACCATAACTACAACATGCACAAGGTAAGTAATTCATTACGCGGAATTTATTGAAGGTGCGAGATGGGTTGGATCACAAGAAAACACGACCTTCTTGAGGGAGACATAGCCACAGAAGGAAAGCGCAGGACATGGTCGTCACTCAAAAAACGTGGACAAAAGAAGAGTGAGATTTCATGGGCATTAGAGGAACCCATAGAGGAAAAAAGCATGCAAGTGCAGGGGATATCTAGACAATCGTTGGGCAAGGGAAGGTTAGATGGAGTTTGAAACAAGAAAAATGTTCATGTCTTCATGCAATCCATTGCTAAGGTTCTGGCCACAACTTAAAGAAATAAATCCAGAATAAAAAGACAATACACAGACCCACGAGTTGAATCCCCCTTCATGCAATCCAACAATATTATAAAAACAAAGGAGAAGGTTTTGGGTCTGGTGCTTTTTTTGGCCACGAGAAGACTTATACAAACTTCGAGAAAATAAAAATGATACATAGCCAAGATTGAACCGTAATACATACAAGGATTATAAAAATGCAGGCAATAACCTCACCAGTGAAACTATCACTCTGAAACAAGAATAAGAGAAAGAATGAAGACAAACTAGAATGAATAATGGCTTCTCTGCTATTGGAATTGGACTACAGATAATTAAACAAGCAACGCTCTATGTGCAATAGAGACCATAAACTATAGATGGATGTAGTCTCTCTTGGGTGAATCATAAAACAACGTGCATCCAACTAAATAAAATTATGAAATATAGACATGTATACCTTAAGTGAAGGAAAACGTTCCGTTGTTGTTGTCTTGCACTCACGCTCCATCCCGCTTCTGCTTGCCAACTACTGAGACCTCACCGGTACCTCCCAACCAGCTCTAGGGGTACCCTTCTTTCCTGAGAGCCTTTAGAGCCGTAAAGGGGCCATGCATACAATACCAAAGAAGTCTAGATCCCATCTCACCTCACAAGGTAGGTTGAGCTACCACTTGTTATTTGAGCTAGGTATCCCAACTCCCCAAAGAAAATTCAGTCAAGACAAAATTTTGGTAGTGTAACCGTACGCTTACCAGACGTGATCCATACTCCTCATCTCCCATCATTTTTATAGATTTTTCTTAGTGATTACTTTCCCAAACCCTCATTGTATTCTTTTAATTAAATTTAATTAGGATAAACCTCCCCCATACAAATGTCACCCGATCCCTTAGTTGCACCAGAAAATCAATTTATTAATTAATTAAATTCGCTTATTTCCCTCACCCACCTAAAAGCATTCCTAAAAATGCTCTTCGGTGCCCCTTTATTCCCTTACATTTCTTAAATGATTAATTCCTTTCTTAAAACGTAGTTGAGTTCAGACTTAGAAGGTTCCAAGGACTAGATTCCCTACTATGTTAGAAATTTCCCTTTTTCTACTTAGTTTAGATTTAGCAAGTTTAGATAAAAACAAAAATTTATCCTTTTAATAATTTACTCCTCCATTGAAATTTTTACTTTAATAATCAAAGTTTGAAGTTTTCTTTACCCCCTTCTTGTTACATGTCTATTTACTTTCTTTTTTTTATTCACAGGTTCTACTTATTCCTAGGTTTTAAATTCACTAGCCTTTGCGACAATTCTTAAGGGAAAATTTTGTTATTAAAATTACTCATAACATCATTCATTTTAAGGCCAACCAGGTCCTAATGAGGCATAGTTTTCTAGGTACTAGGTTTATTAACTTACCATAGCTAAAATCATGACATTCCCTTGAGGACGCACTATGTGCTCCAAGGGTTCCACTCGCCCGCATTATACTTTTATTTGCATGAATTTCTCTTCAAGATGGACTATGTGCTCCAAGGGTGCCACTCACCTCTTGACTGAATTTGGTAGACGTCAAACCCCTAGAGTCAATACTCTATTAGGGCCTCTATGGAATAAGGACCCTACCTTATTGTGCACCCCTTAGAATCATCATGAGTGATTGTCACAGTCTTCCCTTATGGTATCGCGGATCTATCGAACTGGGTAATAGTTAACCTATAGTTCGAGCCATGGAAGGAGTGCTAGTAGGTTGCGACAGGGATACTGCTACACCTCTCCTTCATTATCTCTAGTTGTCGTGCGTGACCCCTTTACTAAAAAATGTGAGTCTAGTCAGCAAGCTATCATCGGCCTGCATCCATCAACGAAACATGTGACTGATAGCAATCAACATCATAATATCTATTCATATGTCACATATGTAATATCAAAAACATCCAAACCATAACAGTCCACTCCTTGACTCGATCCAGAGTCCAAGGAGATCCCTTTATGCCATCAAAATCCTCAAACATCCAGGGTCCTGCACACTCAGGAAAACCACTCTATAGCATATGTAGATATAAATATAACAAGATAACATATCATCAGATCCTCAACATCTTATAATCATAATCAACATTCAATTATATAATGAACTGGATCAATTGCATGCAGGTGTCATTAATGAATAAGTCCAATCAGGTGTGCACATGAGAAGGATGTTACACACTTTTTGTTCCACCCGAAAAGGTTTATGTTTCTTCAAGATATAACCATCTTTCTGAGTTATGGAGGTACATAATTTATTTACTACGTTAATGTTTTTATTTATTTATTTATTTACTACGTTAATATTTCATTTGTTTTTCTCATATTCCCAGGTGCTACACTTTCCATCTATTTATGCTCTTTTCCATGCTCTTTTCCATGTTCTTTTCACAATCTTGGCAAACCAAAAACATAATGGAAAGTGTTTTCTTTTCTATATATTATGTTTCATCTACAACTTATTTGATCTCAACAAATGAGAAACAAAGAGAAAACTTGCACTTTTTGGGCCAACCAACGAAGATTTAATCTCGATATTATAAAGTTTAGGATCTGTTTTTTCTTAAATTGAGTTTTATTTATATGTGTGGGAGTACAGGGAAAAAAAAAGAATCACCTCCCCCTACGTAATATTTTCTATTTATTTTGCATTAGTTCACTTGGTTAAAAATTACTTTATTTAATAATAATTCTTGAGTTCAAGTCTTTCTAAATTTCATTTAAATTATAAAAAGTGAATCACTATAAAGTGATTTTAATGTTTTTTTTAATCATTTTTTACATGTAACTTCAATGTAAAAAGGATTCTCACTCATTTTATAAAAGTGAATCACTTCATGTAAAAGAAACTTATTTGTCAAAGTGAGCTTATAGGAAAAGTTAGAGAAGAAAGGGGATTTTTTCACTCACACACCTCATTGTACATCCATCACCATGTGGATGAACCTTTACCTTCCACATGGAACCTTGATTAACTTTTATAAATTTCTTTAAAATGACATAAATTTGACATCCAAAGTCCATTTTCAGTGCCCCATTTTTTGAAACTACCGAGCTTTCCATCTAAATAATCAACTTCTTCTTTTTAAGCCATATTACCTACATGTTTTAATATGGTTAGTCCAAGTGATATTTTTATTACCGGTTAAAAATACTTCTCATGGAAATCCCATATGAAGGATGTACTATGAAGTAAAGGACTTTATCATATTACCCTGGGAAAAGAAACTCTCACCTTTATTGCTTCAAATAAATTCAAATAGGAAAAACAAAATGAAACATGTGGATTAATTGAAATGTGGATTAATAGTGATTTATGATTTCACCTTCAAGGAGTTGATAAACTAGATGACGCTTGAGAAAATATGTAAACCATATTTGGTAAACAAAATGAGATTGAAGCCCACTAGCTTGAAAATCAACATCCTAGTAATTTCTCTTTTATTGAAGATTAACTATCTAAGCTCAAAAAGATAAAAAAATTATTTAAAAACTATAAAATAGAAAATAATGATGACCAATTCATATATGTTATTCTTGTTAATCTTGGCACCACATATATCTACTTTTCACTCAATGAGAGAAGCTTTACGGGCCACTTACATATCACTTTACTAGGTATACTACATTATATTATTGATTGTTGAGTGTTTATGCTCCATATTCCTTACATGTGAATTGCTATAAGAGAATGAGACTCACTAGTTGAGTGGGGAAGAGAGGCCATGGAAGTTTGTAATGGTATTTTGGTGAGAAATTGATTGAAAAGATGGGACTCACTAGTTGAGAGGGGGAGAGAGGCCATGATAGTTTGTAATGGTATTTTGGAGAGAAATTGATTGAAAAGAAAAATTGGTTGTTACAATTTTAGTGGAAGTAGGACTGGGGCCGTCAACCTTTCTAGATGAGGGGTTTGTATTGGTGGAGTGACTCATATCCTGGAGACACTTATATCTCCATCAGTTCATCAATTCATGTTGTCTTTTACTAGATTTATAGTTGAATTCAAATTTGGAAATTGAATCTAATTAAGAAGAAAAGTTAAATAATTTGAATTATTGTTATTTAGATTTTGTTGTTTACCTGTTCACGAAAATTGTCAATTCATGTTGAAAAATTATTAATTTAAAATTTGTGAAAGATGAAATATATATTTCTTGTTAATTCATGAATTTCTTGTAACTTGTATTTGATTTGTATTGAATCTTCTATCATATAATTAGTATCTAGTATAATTTAATGGCATCTCATCTTCCTTTACATAAATTACTATCTATAATGAAATTAATATAGTTAATATAGAGATAAACTTAAGATTAATATGATCCATGGTGACACTAAATATCTTCACCACAACATTAGACACTAAATATCACTCTCGTGACGATGCACGATTCCTATTAATTTATAAATATAAGAAACATCCATGTGATATGGATTCACAGATCGATTCATTCAATGTTGCTACCCAAATAAATTAATAATAAAATGTAACATCCCGCTCTAGCGCACTGAGAAACTTATTTTTTGAGGACACTTGCTCGCAAGTGATCCGGACTATTATGATATTAAAACATTTGTCCTTGATTATAATGTGTTATGATAGATGACATGATGTTTTACTGTATTGACATAGACAAGTATTATTGACTCAGTTTTACTGAGTGTGCAGGGTTTTGGACCTTGAGGATGCAAAGGCATCAATGAAACCCTTGGACTCCAAATTGAGTCAGGGAGTGTGCTATTGGGGTTTGATTGTTTTACTATGATTTTAGTACATTTGATTAGATGGTATGATGTGGACATGTCTGACATGATTGTTGATGATGCAGGCTAATGATAACTTGCCGACCAGACTCACATATGGAGTAAAGGGGCCACACATGACTACTAGAGAGGTTGAGGGAGAGGTGTGGACAACAACCTTGCCACAACCTACTAGCACTCCCACTGTGGCTCGAACTGTAGGTTAACGATTACCTAGTTTGAGAGGACCCACGATGCCATGAGGGCAGACTGCGACAGTCGCTCACGATGATTTTAAGAGGCACGTAATAAGGCGGGGGCCTTATTCCTTAGAAGCCTTTAGTCTCCCACAATTTCACCTGGCAGAGTGTTGACTCCAGGGGTTATTGATGTCTACCAATCAGTCAAGAGGCGAGTGGTGCCCTTGGAGCACATAGTACATCCTGAAGGGCACGTTGCGCAAAGGAACATATGAGGCGAGTGGCACCCTTGGAGCACCTAGTGCATCCTGAAGGGCACGTCGCGTTGATGATGATAGAGGGAGGAACCTAGATGGCCCTACGACATTTATCTCATTAAGAAAATTTAAAAAAAAAAAAATCCCCTAATTAAGTGTCACCCAGTCCAGAATCTAAGTTCCAAGTCAAAAATTTCTTTAGGGGTAAAATTTTGTCTAAATAATCTCTATAAAGATAAAATGATAAAGTTAAAAAAAAAAAACCCACTTAGGCAATAATTGTGGACTTCATAAATTTTTGGGTAAAATGAAGAGAGTAAGAACTTAATTAAAATCTATGGATATAAAAGGTGAAGAAGAAATTAATTATTTAACTTGTGAAAGTGTAAAAAGATATTAAATTAATAATAAAAGGAAAAGATGGTGAATTGTGCAACTACCATTTTGGATCTAATAAAAAGGGGAAAGACGGAAATATAAAATTTAGGAAACTAGGGAATGGAGGTAAAATAATAAGGGAAAGAGGGGAACTTATGGTAAAAAGCGAGGTCAACTTAGTAAATAATCGGCAATTAAGAACATTCTAAACTGAATTAAATTAGCAACTTCATTTTAGGGAAAGTATTTAAAACCTGTAAGGGAATCTAGGGACACCTAGGAGTAAATTTAGGAGTAACTCTAGGTGGGTGAGGGAAATGAGACAATTATTAATTTAAAGAAAATAATTACTGGGGATGGATGACACCTATACGAAGGATAATTATTAGAAGATTTTTATTAAAACTTAAATTAAATGAGATTTAGGGAAAATTGGGAAGTTCTAAAACTCTATAAAAGAGAGGAAGGAGGAGGAAGTGGGGGATCGACTGTTAGCGTAATGTTACGCTGCCAGATTAGTGACTTGACTGATTCACTTGTGGGAGTTAGGATTTCCCATCTCGGAGAGGAGTGGTAGCTCTCCCTCGCGAGGTGAGATGGGAGCTATACATACCATATGGATAGTGTGTGGCCCCTTTGCGGCTCGGGGGGCTGAGGGGGAAGCAAAGTACCCCTAGTGTTGGTTGGGAGATACCGGTGTAGTCTCGACGGTCGACGAGTGGAATCGGCATGGAGAGCGCAGACGACACTCGGAGCAGGCGAACAGGCAACTGTATGCATTTATGTTGATTGATAGAATGTTTTAGGATGTATGTTTTAGATCTGCAGGTGTATTGACTAGGAAACTGTTGGTGTAGTTTTATGACTGAAATTTTATAACCTGGATAATTTATTGGTTGATTGATCTCCCTGTGCTGTTGATTGTGACCCTTGCGTTGCTCTCACCATGCTCTTCAATTTACATTTTTTACTGCGTCTTATGTATGCAAGGATAATTTAACTCTGTATTGATGATTCTGGCAAATTAAAATGTGATTATTTTTACTCCCGACCTGCAATCTCTTTCTTCAAATCGGTATTGCTTATTAGGTGAATCTAGTGTGCCTTGAAAAAATTGATGGCAGCCATGCCCTTCCCGTGCTCTGCATCTCTTTTAATTTTCGCTGGTTGAATTATCTAGCGAGTTACCCTTGGTTACTTCGCTCCCAGACCAAATTTTACTTCCCTGACTGTGTTTTTCTTGTTTTTAGTGATGTTGTATTTTAAGTGACAATATATATGCTATATTTTTTAAAACAACGAATCTAGATTTTATATCTCTGACGAATTCATAATTATATTGCAAATGACAAGTCATTTCTCTGGTATGTCGGTGAGTACATAATCCCGACACCCAACAACGACTCTTTTAGAACTGCGATCGATCGATTAAGCCTTGACTTTGATCATTGTAGTTCTGTAAGAATCTTGACACCTTCAATCTTATCGCTTGCCTCTTCTCATAGGGGTTATCTGGCATCCGGGCATGGCCTTGCCACTGCCTGGTGGTGTCGTGGTATGTTTGGCACCCTTTTTTTCTTCTGGCTAGTCCCAGGCACGCCAACTGTTTTCCCACCTCAATGGTAAAGAAATGTTTGTTGTGATGTGGATACAGAGGTTCCTGGGGGTTTCCAAGACTGCCTTGTTGATTGGGTAGTGGTCAATTCCTGGGAGGTGGAACTATTTTACACCAATTCCTACCCTCTCTTTGCCTCGAGTTTAAACAAGTTTTCATTTTTTTTTACTATATCTTACCAAGATGACAGTGAGTAGCTCTTGATTGACGGTGATTTCCTGGGCTGAATGAGAATGCATCGTTTGGTTACCATGCGTAGAACTGAAACCACATTTCTTGTTACCTGCATCTGCCTTTAAATTATGTTTGAATTCTCACGATAGGACCGCATCTCATTCATTACTGTAACTGCCAATTTAACATGTGTAAAGAGTGTGGTCACGAGTTGAACGCGAGTAGACGGTGTCAGAATTTTTTTTAAATCCTATTTAGTGTCTTAGCAGAAAACCGTTAAGTCTTGACAGAATTTACTGACCTGAGACCATGTAGATCGGCCTTACCTCAATGACAGTCTGCATGGAAGAATTATGGGTGCATTAATCCTTATGACTGTTCTATGGTAATCTCAGAATTTGCGTGTTACAACTGACGTTGAAGTTTGTGCAACCGTTGTCTTACTTCGTTAATGTCCTTGTTCGCTGGACACAACATTTATCCTTGGTTGTCTTAGTTGATAGTGCTCCCAAAATTTTAGGCTAGCCTCTTGATTGTAGTTGAATAACAAGTCAGTTAATTCCTTATCCTTTATTTGTTATCGAAACTTGTACATTTGTAACCTAATATCTAAGACCGTGTATCAATTACAGAGCCGACAATTTTGCACCTCTTTACCTTAAGATTTTATTGCCAGAGTAAATTTGTGGTGGATGAGTAAATCTTTATAATGTTAACATCCGCATTTGTGTAGTTAACTGTCGGGATTAGTAGGTGTTTTTGATTAATAATAAATCATTGCTTGGAGGAGATTCTCTTGGTATACTTGCGCTTATGTGTAGATTCTCAACTACGCCTCTTTAGTCTAACTTTGATTAATAGAAGTTTCCTCGTGTAAAATATTGTAAAAGTAAATAATAATAAATTAAATGTTGAAAATGTTTGGTATAGTAATTAATGTTATCGATTCATTAACTACATAAGACCAGGTGGCCTAGCCCCAAATAATTAAGTAAATGATATTACGTAACCCCTTTTAACAAATTGGTAAGGATTGATTTGGAAGGACAACGAATTTGTTTTAAATTGGGTAAAAGTCCAATGTCTCTTCATATTGGTATTATTAATGTGGTTGGTGATTGATATTTTATTTGCAAGATTATTATAATATAGAAGGTGATGTGGTTATGGTAAGTCATTGAAATTTTATTGTATTGTTAGGATACAAGAAGTAATGTGATTGATACTTTATTTGCAAAGTTATCATAATATAAGATGTGATGTTGTTATGGTAATGTTATTGTAATTTTATGGTATAGGTAACATATAAGATGTATTGAGATTGTTAATTTATTTGCGGAGTTATTTTAATAGTAGTGTAATGTTGTTATTATTTTATGGTAATGTTGTTGAGATTTTATTGAATTGTTAACATATAAATGTAATGTCATTGAACTAAGTACATTCAGTTGTTATGAGTCAGTAAATGGGGAATAGCAATTAATTTAATTTACATTATTTTTAAAGGGGGAATTGGGTAACACGTCGATTAATGGAATTTAAATGGAGTAGTTGGTCTATAATTAATGCCCATTTGAGTCGTAGATAATGCCTTGTCATAACAATGGTTGGTTGTTGTCAGAGTCCTTCCGACTTGCGCCTTCATAGAGGATGTTGTTGTTCATTTAATTATTGTTGTACTTGGTTGTAATAATTTAATTGATTGGTCTGCTTGTGTCGGGCAGGATGTCGACACCTCCATGTTCCTCAAAACAGTCGCCAGCCCTGAGACCTTTAATGGTTAAAATCGATGAGAACCTGGGCTTAAGCATTGCTTATGTGTCTTGGAGGTCCTAACCATTGCAGGGTAGGACGGGCGGGTAGTCAGTCTTACTTATTTGTCCATTGATCGTCGTTAAATGCATGTAGTTACTTGATGTGCGTCTTAGGTCGTCTTGTTGTGCTCGTCGTGGTTTGCATCTTGTTCGTCGTCGGGTGGCGATGTAGAGTCGAATGTGTTTATTTCCCTTGTACACACGCGCACACACACTTTAAAAAAAAAAAAAATTGTACTTGTTATATGAGGTTCGTCGTCATAACGAGGAGATTGTTACATATGGTATCAGAGCGGGTTCAACCCGTGACTTGGGATCGCTACGGATTTCATTGTTATGAGTTTATTATACTGTTGCTAATTGAGTTGACTTTTGTGCGTGTAGGTAATCATGGTTAGAGGACGTCATGGAGGAAGACGACGGGGTGCTAGGGGAGGAGGCGCAATGCCTCTAGTAGCATCCACACCTGAGGGGTCTAACCCCCAGGGAGACGACTAGGTTCTCGGACAAGAGCAGATAGCAGTTGGCGATGTAGTCGGGATGATGAGATCTTTTCAGCGCATGTTCGAGGCACTGATCAACCGTTTGGATAGAGATGAGGCCAGGGCATTGCCACCCGCTGAGGTTCCACCGTGTGCACCGGACATTACTACTAGCATTCACCGTGAACTCGAGAAGGTCAAATTTCCTGAGTTCTTTGGTGCCCCGGATGACGCAGCCGCCGAGGCATGGTTGGAGAACATGGCGATGTGCTTTTCACTTCGCGATTATACCTCCAACATGAAGGTCTACATGTCCGTCTTTCAACTAAAGGGGAGCACTCTTCTATGGTGGAAGACGCTCCTACCACAGCTGAACATGGTCGTTGAAGATGTGTCATGGAAACTGTTCGAGGAACGGTTCCAAGAGAGGTACCTTTCATAAGAATTCATTGAGTTTCAGCTCAATGAGTTCAATGCCTTACGACAAGGAGTTCGTACGGTGCCCAAGTACGAGGCTCGTTTTATGGCGCTGCTCCGGTATGCTCCGCACCTTAACACAAAGAAACTTAAGGTCAATTGGTTCGTGTTCGGCCTTAACGGAAGCCTGCATGCAAAGGTTAGGATTTTGATGCCTCAAACCTTACACGATGTCATCCAGAAGGCCCTCATAGCAGAGGAGGAGCTTATCAGTGGGGGTCAGACCAAGACTCCAGCGAGACTAGCAAGGCAGGTTCCATATGGAACACCGTAGCACTAGACACCAACGAGATCTACGCCGGGATATCGTGGCTTCTAGAGGGGATCCACTTTCACTACACCCAAGCGACCACTGCATCAGCAGCGTACACCTTATCAAGGACCATCGAATCAGCAGCAGCGTCTCCCGCAGCAGTAGCAGTTTAGGCCTGTTTAGCAGAGAAGACCAGGGTTCCAGGTCGATGGGTCGTCATCTTCTACTTCGGGTACCAGGGCTACTAGGTTGAAGAACGGGTGTTGGACATGTGGGGAGCCACACTACCAGCGTGACTGTCCTGTGGAGAGGACTAGAGTGTCTGAATCAGTCGGACCCACTACAGTGGGAGATATGGGCAAGGCCCATCAGATTCATGTAGCGGCGAATAACCACCAGGCAGAGGATTGGTCGATTATGCTCGAGACGACAGGTACCGTCGCTGACCAGACCCTCAGTATTTTGATATATCCCAATGCTACCAAGAGTTTCATTTTTGGTGTAGCGCTTAAAAGGATTAAGGTAAAGGCAGTCAAAAAAGATGAGTTTAGCTTCGTAGAGATGGCTTCAAGAGTCAAACAGAAGGTTGGAGGAAAGGTTATGGGATGTGCGCTTAACCTGGGAGAGTTTTTCTCAAGGACCAACCTGTACGTCACGATCTTAGGATCTTATGATGTCATGATTGGTATGGATTGGTTGGAATCCCATGAGGCGATACTCAATTGTAAGACGAAACGATTGAGCTTGGTCAATGACGAAGGATAGAGACGTGTGATTGTAGGATGGAACCAGGGAGTTTCCTTGAGGTTCGTCTCTTCCTTACAGTTACAAAAGAGTATGCGCAAGGGGTGCAAGCTTTATGCGATCCTTGCACTAAATGAGAAGGGAGTAGCAGAAGGTCTAGAACACCTTCCAGTTGTGAGAGAGTTTGCATATGTGTTTCCGGAGGAGTTACCTGGGATGCCACCAGAGAGGGAATTGGAGTTTACCATAGACCTAAAACCGGGGACTGAAGCGATAGCAAGAATGCCTTATCGGATGTCAATCCTGGAGTTACAAGAGTTGAAAACGCAACTGAAGGAGTTGTTTGACCTAGGACTGATACGTCCTAGTGTGTCACCATGAGGTGCACCGGTTATTTTCATACAGAAGAAGGATGGATCGTGGAGGATTTGCATTGACTACCGTCAACTGAACAAGGACACGATCAAGAATCAATATCCCTTACCAAGAATTGATGATTTGTTTGATCAAATGAACGGTGCGACAGTGTTCTCCAAGATCGATTTGCAATCAGGGTATCTCCAATTGTAGATCAAGGAGGATGACATCCCTAAGACTGCCTTTAAGACAAGATTTGGACATTACAAGTTTACTTTTTTATCGTTTGGACTGACAAATGCCCCAAGAGTATTTATGAGTTTGATGAACAGGGTGTTCCGCGAGTACTTGGACAAGTTCATCCAAGTGTTCATTGATGATATTTTGATTTACTCTCGTACGACAGAGGATCATGAAGAGAACTTGCGCTTGGTACTACAATGTCTACGAGAGCACAAATGGTATGGGAAATTGTCCAAATTCTCTTTTTATCAATCGAGTATTCACTACTTAGGGCATGTCATCTCTGGCGAAGGTATTTCCATAGATCCAGCCAAGGTCGAGGCTATTATGGAATGGCCTGCGCCGACAAATGTCATGGAAGTGTGTATCTTTATGGGTTTAGCAGGATACTATCGACGGTTTGTCGAGGGATTTTCAAAGATAGCAAATACGATCACGAAATTGCAGAAGAAAAAGAAGAAGTTTGTTTGGACCGAGAAATGCGAGGAAGCATTTCAGAGGATCAAAGAGTTGTTGACAACAGTGCCGATACTAAAGGTCCCTGACATGGATGCGGACTTCTTGGTATGCATTGACGCATCCAAGGAAGGTTTAGGTGGAGTCTTGATGCAAGAAGGATGAGTGATTGCTTACATTTCGTGGAAACTGAGAAGGCAGAAGGAGAATTACATGACGCATGATTTGGAGTTATTAGACATCGTATATGCCTTGAAGGTTTGGAGACACTACCTTGTTGGACGACAATTTGAACTAAAGACTGATCATTGTGGACTACAACACTCTTTTACGCAAAGCGACCTGAACGCGCGACAACGACATTGGTTGGAATTTCTTAGCGAGTACGACTTTGAGATTACTTACATAAAGGGAACAATGAACCGAGTGGTGGATTCTTTGATTCGTAGGCCACGCATATTTTCTATGTTTCCTCTTCAGACGAATCTATGTGAAAAGATTCTAACTTTACAGCGTGACGATGACTAGTACAAAGAGGTCGAGGGTTTTATCGGACAAAACACAATGATGGTACCATGATATGAGGGATTTTAATTTGATGGTGATGGGTTATTGAGGTTTAAAAGTTGGGTTTACGTATCGCCAAACGATGAGTTGAGGATGTTGATCCTGAGCGAGGCTCATAGAGCAGTTTACATGGCTCACTCGGGAGTCATGAAGATGAGGGAAGACCTTAAACCCTTATTCTTCTGGAAGGGAATGAAGGCCAACATAGTCAACTATGTGGCTAGATGTCTAGAGTGTCAGCAGGTAAAGGCTAAACATAGACACCCAGCAGGATTACTTCAACCACATGCCATTCTGGAATCGAAATGGGAGGTTATTTCGATGGATTTTATTATTGGATTGCCACTGACGGCAAGGAGACATGACTCGATTTTTTTAGTAGTAGACACTCTGATGAAGACTACTCACTTTATTCCAGTGCGTATGACGTATCAGGCACCTGACATAGCTATAATTTTTATTAGTGAAATTGTGAGGTTGCATGGTGTGCCTAAGATGATTACATCCGATTGAGGATTGGCGTTTACTGTACGATTTTGGACGAGTTTCCAAGAGGCCTTGGGAACCCAAATTAAATCTAGTACTGCGTATCACCCAGAGACTGATTGACAGACCTAACGAATGAACTAGACCTTGGAGGACATGTTGCGCATGTATGTGATGGACCAACTAAAGCGTTTGGAAGAATTCTTACCACTAGTGGAGTTCACTTACAACAACAGTTACCAAAGCACCATTAAGATGGCCCCTTTCGACTTTCTTTACGGGAAACCATGTTGGATGCCCTTGAGTTGGGATCGGCTTGAGGATGGGGTCCTAGTGGGACCAGAAGCGATCCAAGAAATGGAAGAGCAAATGAAAACCATAAGACAAAGGATTAAAGAAGTGTAGGATCGAAAAAAGAGTTATGTCGATGTGCACCGAGTCTATCGTAATTACGAGGTCGGCGATCGAGTCTTCTTGCAGGTTAAACCACATAAGAGCTCGATCAAGTTTGGAAAGGGAGATAAAATCTCTCCTAGGTTCGTGGGACCTTCAGAGATTGTGGAGAGAAAGTGGCCCATGGCCTATCGACTAGCCTTGCCTGATTCTTTGAGGCATATGCATGATGTTTTTCATGTATCTGTTTTGAGACATTATATTAGTGATCCTACACATGTAATTGACATGAGTTCCTTGTAGGTGTTGGACGAGGGAGCGCTCATGGTTGAGCCGGTCCGCATCTTAGATCATCGCATTCGACAATTACAACATTGAATAGTAGATCAGGTCAAGGTCCAGTGGGACCATTACAGTCCGCACTCGGTGACCTGGGAGGACGGATATGATATGCGCCAACAATTTCCATTTTTGTTTGATAGATAGAAATATTATACTATGATACACTTATTTCGGCATTTATATTGATAAACTTCGGAACAAAGTTTAGACCAAGAGGGGGTGTATGTAACATCCCGCTCTCGCGCACTGAGAAATCTTATTTTTTGAGGACACTTGCTCGCAAGTGATCCGGACTATTATGATATTAAAACATTTGTCCTTGATTATGATGTGTTATGATAGATGACCTGATGTTTTACTACATTGACATAAACAGGTGATATTGACTCAATTTTACTGAGTGTGTAGGGTTTTGGACCTTGAGGATGTAGGGGCATCGATGGAACCCTTGGAATATGGATCGAGTCACGGAATGTGCTATTAGGGTTTGATTGTTTTACTATGATTTTAGTACATTTGATTATATGATATGATCTGGACATGTCTGACATGATTGTTGATGATTCAGGCTGACGATAGCTTGCCGACCAGACTCACATATGGAGTCAAGGGGCCACACACAACTACCATAGAGGTTGAGGGAGAGGTCTGGAAAGTAGCCCTGCCACAGCCTACTAGTACTCTGGTTGTGGCTCAAACTGTAGTTTAACAATTACCTAGTTCGAGAGGACCCACGATGCCGTGAGGGTAGACCGCGACAATCGGTCACGATGATTGTAAGGGGTGCACAATAAGGCGGGGGACTTACTCCTTAGAATCCCTTAGTCTCCCACAGGTTCACCTGGTGGAGTGTTGACTCCAGGAGTTATTGATGTCTACCAATCAGTCAAGAGGCGAGTGGAACCCTTGGAGCACATAGTGCATATTGAAGGGCATGTCATGCAAAGGAGCAAATGAGGTGAGTGGTACCCTTGGAGCACCTAGTGCGTCCTGAAGGGCACACCGCATTGATGATGATAGAGGGTGGAACCTAGATGGCCCTACGAAATTGATCTCATTAAGAAATTTAAAAAAAAAGAAACTCCCCTAATTAAGTGTCGCCCAGTCCAGAATCTAAGTTCCAAGTCAAAAACTTCTCTAGGGGTAAAATTTAGTCTATCCTTAAGAAAATATCTCTATAAAGATGAAATGATAAAGTTTATAAAAAAAGAAAAAAAAACCACTTAGGTAATAATTGTGTACTTCATAAATTTTTGGGTAAAATGAAGAGAGTAAGAACTTAAATAAAATCTATGGATATCAAAGGTAAAGAAGAAATTAATTATTTAACTTGTGAAAGTGTAAAAGGATATTAAATTAATAATAAAAGGAAAAGAGGGTGAATTGTGCAACTGCCAATTTGGATCTAATAAAAAGGGGAAAGAAGGAAATATAAAATTTAGGAAACTAGGGAATGGAGGTAACATAATAAGGGAAAGAGGGGAAGTTATGGTAAAAAGCGAGGTCAACTTAGTAAAGAATCTGCAATTAATAACCTTCTAAACTGAACTAAATTAGCAACTTCATTTTAGGGAAAGTATTTAAAGCCTGTAGGGGAATCGAGGGACACCTAGGAGTAAATTTAGGAGTAACTCTAGGTGGGTGAGGGAAATGAGACAATTATTCATTTGAAGAAAATAATTATTGGAGGAAAGTTGGGGATGGATGACACTTGTACGAAGGAGAATTATTAGAATATTTTTAATAAAACTTAAATTAAATGAGATTTAGGGAAAGTTGGGAAGTTCTAAAACTCTATAAAATAGATGAAAGAGGAGGAAGTGGGGGATCGACTGTTAGCGTAACGTTACGCTACCAAACTAGTGACTTGACTGATTAACTTGTGGGAGTTGGGATTTCCCAGCTCGGAGAGGAGTGGTAGCTCGGCCTCGCGAGGCGAGCTGGGAAATAGACATACCATCTGGATAGTGTCTGGCCCCTTTGTGTCTCAGGGGGCTGAGGGGGAAGCAGAGCACCCCTAGCATTGGCTGGGAGGTACCAGTGTAGTCTCGATGGTCGGCGAGCGGAAGCGGCAAGGAGTGTGCGGATGACACTCGGAGCAGGCAAACATGCAACAATATGCATTTATGTTGATTGATAAAATGTTGTAGGATGTATGTTTTAGATCTGTCGGTTTATTGAGTAGGAAACTGTTGGTGTAGTTTTATGATTGAAATTTTATAACCTGGCTAATTTATTGGTTGATTGATCTCTCTATGTTGTTGACTGTGACCCTTGCACTGTTCTCACCATCCTCTTCGATTTACATTTTCGGCTGTGTCTTATGTATGCAACGATAATTTAACTTTGTATTGATGATTCTGGCAGATTAAAATGTGATTATTTCATTCCTGGTGAATTAAAATGTGATTATTTTTACTCCCGGCCTGCAATCTCTTTCTTCAAATCAGTATTGCTTATTAGGCGAATCTAGTATGCCTTGAAAACAATTGATGACAGCCATGCCCTTCTCATGCTCTGCATCTCTTTTAATCTTCATTGGTTGAATTATCTGGTGAGTTACCCTTGGTTACATTGCTCCGAGACCGAATTTTACTTCCCTGACTGTGTTTTTCTTGCTTTTAGCGATGTTGTATTTTAAGTGACAATCTATATGCTATTTTTTTTTAAATGACGAATCTGGATTTTATATTTCTCACGAATTCATAATTATATTGCAAATGACAAGTCATTTCTCTCGTATGTCGGCGAGTACCTAATCCTGGCACCCAACAACAACTCTTTTAGAACCGTGATCGATCGATTAAGCCTTGACTCTAATCGTTGTGCTTCTGTAAGAATCTTGAGACCTTCAATCTTATCGCTCGCCTCTTCTCATAGGGGTTATCCAACGTCCAGGCATGGCCTTGTCACTGCCTGGTGGTACCGTGGTATGTTTTTCACCCTTTTTTTCTTCTGGTTAGTCCCAGGCGCGCCAGCGATTTGCCCTCCTTTATGGTAAAGAAATGTTTGTTGTGATGTGGATACAGAGGTTCCTGGGGGTTTCCGAGACCCCCTTGTTGATTGGGCAATGGTCAATTCTTGGGAGGTGGAACGATTTTACACCTATTCCTACCCTCGTTTCACCTCAAGTTTAAACAAGTTTTCATTTTTTGTTACTATATCTTACCGAGATGACAACGAGAAGCTCTTGATTGAAGGTGATTTCCTGGGCTGAATGAGAATGCATCGTTTGGTTGCCGCACGTAGCACTGACACCGCATTTCTTGTTACTTGTGTCTACCTTTAAATTATGTTCGAATTCTCACGATAGGACTGTGCCCCATTCATTACTGTAACTGCCAATTTAACATGCGTAAAGAGTGTGGTCACGAGTTGAATGCGAGTAGACGATGTTGGCGAAATTTTTAAATCTTATTTAGTGTCTTGGCAGAAAACCATTAATTCTTGACAGAATACTGTTAATTACTGACCTGAGGCTGTGTAGATCGGCCTTACCTCAATGACAGTCTGCATGGCAGAATTATGCGTGCATTAATCCTAATGACTGTTCTATGGTAATCTCAGAATTTATGTGTTACAACTGACCTTGAAGTTTGTGCAACTGTTGTCTTACTTCATTAATGTCCTTGTTCCCTGGACATAACATTTATCCTTGGTTGTGTTAGTTGATAGTTCTCTCAAAATTTTAGGCTAGCCTCTTGATTGTAGTTGAATAACAAGCCAGTTAATTCCTTATCCTTTATTTGTTATCGAAACTTGTATAGTTGTAACCTAATATCTAAGGCCGTGTATCAATTAAAGAGTCGACAATTTTGGACCTCTTTACCTCAAGATTTTATTGCCAGAGTAAATTTGTGGTGGATGAGTAAATCTTTATGATGTTAACATCCGCATTTGTGTAGTTAACTGTCAAGATTAGTAGGTGTTTTTGATTAATAATAAATCATTCCTTAGAGGAGATGCTCTTGGTATACTTGCGCTTATGTGTAAATTCTCAACTATGCCTCTTTAGTCTAACTTTGATTAATAGAACTTTCCTTGTGTAAAATATTGTAAAAGTAAATAATAATAAATAAAACATTGAAAATGTTTAGTATAGTAATTAATGTTATCGATTCATTAATTGCATAAGACCACGTGGCCTAGCCCCAAATAATTAAGTAAAGTATATTACGTAACCCCTTTTAACAACTTGGTAAGGATTGATTTGGAAGGACACCAAATTTGTTTTAAATTGGGTAAAAGTCCAATGTCTCTTCATATTGGTATTATTAATGTGATTGGTGATTGATATTTTCTTTGCAAGATTATTATAATATAGAAGGTGATGTGGTTATGGTAAGTCATTGAAATTTTATTGTATCGGTAGCATACAAGAAGTAATGTGATTGATAATTTATTTGCAAAGTTATCATAATATAAGATGTGATGTTGTTATGGTAATGTTATTGTAATTTTATGGTATAGGTAACACATAACATGTATTGAGATTGTTAATTTATTTGCGGAGTTATTTTAATAGTAGTGTAATGTTGTTATTATTTTATGGTAATGTTGTTGAGATTTTGTTGAATTGTTAATATATAAATGTAATGTCATTGAACTAAGTACAATCATTTGTTATGAGTTAGTAAATGGGGAATAGCAATTAATTAAATTTACATTATTTTTAAAGGGGGAATTGGGTAACACGTCGATTAATGGAATTTAAATGGAGTAGTTGGTCTGTAATTAATGGCCATTTGAGTCATAGATAATGCCTTGTCTTAACAATGGTTGGTCATTGTCGGAGTCCTTCCGACTCATGCCTTCATAGAGGATGTGGTTGTTCATTTAATTATTATTGTACTTGGTTGTAATAATTTAATTGCTTGGTCTGCTTGTGTCGGGCGAGACATAGAAACCTCCATGTTCCTCAAAATAGTCGCCATCCCTGAGACCTTAAATGGTTAAAATTGATGAGAACCTAGGCTTGAGCGTTGCTTATGTGTCTTGGAGGTCCTAACCATTGCAGGGTAGGATGGGCGGGTAGTCAGTCTTACTTATTTGTCGATTTATCGTCATTAAATACATGCAGTTACTTGATGTGTGTCTTACGTCGTCTTGTTGTGTTCATCATGGTTTGCATCTTGTTCGTTGTCGGGTGGCGATGTAGAGTCGAATGTGTTTATTTCCCTTGTACACGCACACACACACACACTTAAAAAATAAATGTACTTGCTATATGAGGTTCGTCGTCGTAACGAGGAGGTTGTTACATAAAATATGCCCGTGTGCTATCGACGTGCATCAAAGCAACGGATTTGTTCCAAAATGATCACATTTGACTTGGAGTCCAAAACGTGTGCACATACCAAGTAATCATGGTTTCTCTATTGTAGTCTCTGTGGGAAGTTTTGCAAAGCTAGTAGTCAAAGTTTTATTTCCTTTCCAGCAAAATGTCCATCATGGATCTCATCGTTAAAATAGTGAGAATGGCAGGTCTGAGTCAAAGTTTTATAGACAGTTTTATTTCCTTTCCAGCAAAATTTCCATCATGGATCTCAGCGTTAAACTAATGAGAATGGCAGGTCTGACTGTAGTCATTGATTCAATACGAGTCCACGAATAATAATTATGACTGTTGTTATTGATTCAATAAGAGTCCGCAAATAGTAATTATGACTTTCATCAATGACTCAAAACATAAATTAAAAAATAACAAACATTAAATGCAAATCTCAATATTCATTTGTGAACCAAAAACTAACAAACATGACATCTCAAATGGCAAGATTCATAAAACTAGAGAAGAGGAAGAGACCATAGTTTTCTCCTAATAAAAGCAAAGTGAAGTGGACACTGAGTTGGAGCTAGATTTCTCAAGCTTAAATCCAAATATAAATTTATCCTCATTCAATTGTCATGCTTGCAATTTATAAAAAAGCAGTTACCACAAAGAGATATTTCATATTAAATTCAATGCGAATGGCTTCTAATAAAATTACAAACTTGGAAAGTCAATAATTGTACAACCCAAAGGAAATATTCTCAATATCTATCACAAAGAGTTAATAATTCTACAATCCAAAGAAGATATTCTCAATATCGATCACCCATAAGTCCATTGAAATAAGAAAGAGACAACATAACTAGATGAAAATTTTTAGGATTTTTTATCTCACCAATGCAAATTCCCTCCTCTCTTAATATTGTAAACCAATCAAACCAATAATCATCCCAAATGAAATCTCTTCAATATTTATTATTCATAAATATGTTGAAATAAGAAAGAATCATTTTTTATCATTTAAATTTTTATTTAAATATAAAATTAAATAGTCCAAAGATTTATGATTAGATGGAACAAGAACCCCAAGGTGGCAATGCCAGTGCACTTTGATAATTGAGTTTTTGTAAATAGATATGCTAGTTTTGAAGGAATTTCAGAGGAGGCCACTTCCTCAATATTCATATATGGATTATCTATTCAATCTCTATTAATCTACATGCCATGATGTCTTGTAGATAGATTGAACCAAATAATTAGTTGAGACAAAGTATCTTGTTTAATTGTATTGGGTTTGATGGAATCATTAACCACCCAAAAATAATAGAGTAATAATATGGAATTTCAAATCCAATAGTCTATATTCTTTGAGAATTGGGTGTTTGTCCATCACCCCAATTGATGAAGACATGCACCTATTACTTGGGATAATTATTTATTTACTGCAATTTTAGGGGTATTTATAAGATCTATTTTTGTTTGATGAATCTAGAAACCCATGCACTCTATGACTAAAAATACTAGCAATATGATGACCAAATCATATGCTACAAATAACAAAAGCTAAAAATAGATCTCTCAAAACATTATTGCATTTGATTGGTGATCATATTGTTGCAAACCAATCAAGGAAAATAGGTTAGTATATTATTTTCCTCAGAGAGGGAATAACAATGTCATCCCAAGTGTTGAATTTTTTTGGCTGTAACCATAATATTAATCTAAAGTCCAACATTTCACATGCAATATTTGGCTAATTGAAATTTCAATCTTTGTCCATACTTAAGTAATTCATGCTTGACAATCGAAAATTAACAACATTTCAATAGATCTAGAAGTATCCCCACGAAATGAAGTTGTGTTTAATGAAATCCCAAAATTTAAAAGTACTATGTTTCCTTACATTCCCTTACAGAATCGAATTCCACCCAATATTTTGAACTATATCAAAGTTACTCAGAGTTGAAGTGCATAGAAAAATTCAATACCCGAGTTTTGTCTCTTGGTATCATGCAACATTTCCATTAAAAATGAGACCTATCTTGAATTTAACTTTTTCCCTATGAAAATAATTTTTATGATGAAAAAATCATATGCTACTAATAAATTAGGTTAAAAACATATCTATAAAAACATTCATTTGACAGGTAGTAGAGGAGTTGATTAATACCAAGGAATTTAGTAGAATCCCTTCTTAACTTGTTACTACAAAATCAAATTCCATAGAACTACAAATTATATCCAAGTTACTCCCAATTTATGTACATATCCACAAACATAGTTTATAAAATCATATCCCATCAAAACTATAAATTATATCCAAGATCATCCCATTCATGTACATGCCTACTAACATAATCAGCTCATTTAACCATACGTGATCAAGCTAATGGTTGTGCCTTGGTATTTTTAATCGGATAAAATTCATCACTGTAAACTGTACATACATGTAGTATTCAATCAAACAGTTTAGCATAAATATCACACTTTTAAAATTAAAAAACTTATAATAAAATTAAACTTGAAAGTTTAGTTTTACAAATTAATAATAAAGTTTTACATTTTAATATTGAATATCGAATACAAATTGTTCAGATCTCGTGCGGGTCGTAGTATGCGTCTGGAGATCTAGCAGGCCATGTCCATTTGCCATTTGCACTTTTGACTAGGCCTTTATTTCCTTCGTGCCACCAATGGGATGGGATATGAAGGCTGTCGATCAACAAATCTCAACTCTTATTGACAAGAGCTGGATCTCTACCTGAAGATTTGAACGACTTGTTCTCCCCATCATAGCCATTGAGTAAATGGAGATAAACTTCTAAACTATGAAAGTCGGACAGATTATGAGTGGGCTTCAAGAAAGGGGAGTTATCGCTGTGCAGAGAAAGCTGGATGCTCACACGAAAATATGTCCAGGGAAGCCAATTGAGTAGCATGCTCAGCCATCCCATGTTCTCGTTCATAAAAAGGCCAGGGACATTGGGAACCACATCGTGCTTGTTTACCATCCTAAGAACTTTGACGCCAATCTGCTCCATAAGTTGAGCAAATATTTGGTTTCCTACTCATACAAACACTGTAACAGGTATAGGCAAATGCATACTGTGCATCTTGGTCGTCTCTTTGACATCATATGCACTTAACATTGCAAGTGCATCTCCCAAGCTGTGTCCTGTCAATGTTATACTCTACCTATCATCCTTGTATTGTTTCACCAGCTGTGTTATCTCGCCCACTACAATATCCCTGGCGCTTCTACTGCATTTTTCAGAGCCTTCATCCACGGAAGTATAACAAGACAAAAATCCCTTTTCTATTCGGACATTTGGATCCGGATTGTTTTGTACATTGACATGAACTAGAGTAGGGGGAAAGGGAACTAATATGTCTTTGCTAATTTTGCATCCATTCTTACGCTGTTCTCGTTGCTAATTTTGGAAATGGAACTAATATGTCTTTGCTAATTTTGCATCACTATGTCACGTCGTCCCAATCTCTCTATCTCGTTTGGATCCGTGCAAACCGCAATAAAGCCTATCCAAACAGCTGTCTATTGATTTGTAGCCAAAAGAGGATCCTAAAACACCAGTATTTGCGTATATATATTTGGTTACATGATAACCCGAGTGAGACAAACCCAGTTTCTGAAAAAGAGAGCGTTTACTGTGCTTACAGGTTCCCCGTATCTGAGAATCTCAGCTTTCAAAATTGGGGTCATGGGATCAAGTAATCCTTTCCAAGAATTGACACCCTGGATATCTCGCCACAAATAAGAAACTTTCGGTCCCCCTCTTTGTGTGGGCTGATCACTGTCCCCATTATTAGTTTTGGGTGGAGAGGGACTTAATGGGTACTTCAGGTGAGAAGCCCACAAATCCTTTGTATAGAGGGGAAATGCAAATCGAACCATCCTATGTCCGAGTTTACAAATGGAAAACAGATGCTGCTGTATTGGACGCTGTAGGTGGTTGGTTTTCCTAGGTTTTTTCTTTGGGAAAGACTGGTGCAGAAAGAATCGAGAGACAAAAATAAAGTATATATGTATATATATATATATATATATGGAAAACAGAAGTTTGAGTCAATGGACGGTGAACTATTTGCTTGAGATGATGGAAAGGTCAGACCTAACATTCTCATTATCATCAATATTTTGCTTACGATGATCTAAAGGTAACTGATCCGTGCACATGATTGCCAACTATAAATCGTTGACCTCCTTATGCGTTGCAAAAGCATCCCGAATATATCTGAATAATACGTACGCGTTGAAAACCATCAATATTGGGCGTGTGCTTAATTTTGGACATGGATTTATTGTGTCTCTGTTTTCACAAGCGAGTACCTGCCATAGCCATTCCTCTTAAAATGAATGTGTTCACTCATCGTAGCACACGTAAATCAGAGTAGAGAATAGCTCGCACATAAACAACCTTGTATATGCTAAATATTATATTTATTATTTATGGAAAACATGAGGTTCCAACCCCTTATAATCAATAATCACCTTATATGGAAAAGAGAGGAAGGCTCCAACTTTTTATTTATTATTTATTTATAACCAATAATAACCTTATATGGAAAATTCTCCAGCACCAAGTGGAAAATTCTCGTGCACCTTATAATCAATAATCACCTTATACGTTTTCACCTTATATGGAAAAGAGAGGAAGGCTCCAACTTCTTATTTATTATTTATTTATAATCAATAATCACGTTATATGGGAAATTCTCCAGTATCAAGCTCCAACTTGAAGGAAGCTACAACTCCCTAGATTCTCCAGTTCCAATTGGAAGGAGTCTCCAACTCCCTAGCTTACATGGCTACAACCTCAAGGAAGTTATGACTCCCTGAATTCTCTAGCTCCAACTAGAAGGAGGATACGAACCCCTGGTTTACATGATTAAACCAGAAGGAAGCTACAACTCTCTGTATTCTCTGGTTCCCACTGGAAGGAGGCTTCAACCCCATTAACCACACCTCTTAAGTTTCTTAACCACTTAGTCATATTTCCAGGGCTTCTTCTAGAGTTTACCAGGGTTGAAATCAATGACAACCAACTTTCCAACAATTGCCCCCTTTGGCATTGATAGAAACACTCATGCTCTTCTTGTGAACAATGCTCCCCCTATCTCCATGCTTCTGATTTTTCTCTCCCAATTTGACATAAGTGGGAAAGGGTAGCTCCCTCTGACGATTTCGCTCCCCTTGTTTTCTTTTGTTGAACGTCATGTAGATCAATGTGGGGGTTCTTGTATATGTTTTCTTTCCTTATGATGCTCGTTGTCCATTGATGTTTATTGTTATTGTAATCTACTTACACATATGCAAATAATTCATGTTAAGATTTCTTCATCACCGAACTTCAAGTCTTCAAGGCTTGTCATGTTCACTTCAATGACATCAATGACATAATCATCCAACAATATTATTTTGATAATATAACTCTTCCTAATGGTTTATCTCCGTCTTGTTGTGTCTTTCACTGCTTTCCTTCCCGTGACTAGCTGGTTTGACCTGTCAATACACTTTACTTCTGAGTCATACAACAAGTCCATATTTATTTCTACAATTTCTTCTAATCTCATGATTTCATCCACTATCATGTATCCTCTCTAGTTTATGTCAAGTACTGTCTTCTAGACCTGCCAAATATCTCATGAAAACATCTTTGTCCATATGTCATAACAATTGTCCATGACTCTGCTACACAACTACACACACTGTTGACAAATCTGTCACTTTACTATTATGAATACTTCTTTGAACTACTACAACTAATTACTACAAATTCATTCTCTCAAGCTGAATCAAATTTGTCCTCCATTCTTCTCAATCTGCAAAGTAATATCTGAATGTCTACAAAAAGTACACTTTCTTGAATCTGCACTGAGTGTATCCATACTTGAATACATGTGTGGAATCCTCTATACAATTATGAATCTCTACCTCAAAACTTCGTCAATAATATTCTTCATAACTTCCAACCGATCTCTTCAAACTTGCATGCAGATGTGTTTTGAAAACCAATCTGTCACAAGGGATATTTTCCATCATACCATTGATATTCTATCCTCCCAAAATATATAAACATTTCAAACTTCTTGAACAATAATAATTGTTTCTTAGACTCTCCCTCTTCAACATTCATATTATTCAGAGTCTCCAAGCTAGATGGGTTAGAAGAATACTTCAAGTTGATTTGCGGTAGGATCATCATTTTGAATCTCGATATCTCCATCTTTGATCCAGATTTTATGAGCAAAACGAAATGAATATAGATTATTAAAGATGCTTAACACAAAATAACAGAAATATAGTAAGAAGGTTTTCTATTCAATAAGCAAATACGTTGAAACTGTAAGATGCAACAGAAACAAGCTTGTTGGAATGGTGGCGGCATATCTATAGTTGCGTTCATTCACAAGAAGATGATTACAATGAGGCTTTGAATGTATTTTAACAATAAATAGGAATTTCAAAAACCTTAGAAATACAAAAATCCAACCCTAGGAG
Organism: Picea engelmannii; assembly: GCA_009831015.1. NCBI lineage: Eukaryota > Viridiplantae > Streptophyta > Pinopsida > Pinales > Pinaceae > Picea > Picea engelmannii. The sequence continues at coordinate 640,032 of ML787857.1, read as the reverse complement.
ATGAAGCGCCAAAAGTCATATGGGCCCCATTTGGGTAAGTTAGTACATCAACATCCCGGGGTTATAACTTTGCATACGATCTTCATTTTTGGCTCACGATAACCCTTGCAAAGGTATCATCGAGGAGATTCATTTAGGAGGCTCAATCAGAGACTTCGGTTATTATTGAGAAGATCGATCCCGGAAAACCTTCATTTAGGCCCTCAAAATGGCCCCGGATGTTAAAAACTGCTAAAAAGAGTAAATTGTCAAAATTGCTAGAAAACTATTTTGAGCGAGTTGGAAAAGGTGGGTGGTAACTAGTATCCACCTGGATCACTCTTTGCCTATATATTTGTCATGAAACTCTGTAAATCATGTGAGGATGATATTTGGGAGTTATTCATTCAACTACTATTCAATCACCTATAATTTTAGTTCTTTCTTTCTTCTCCAAACCTTTTTGTACCTGATATCAGTGTTTTCCTTCATGGAAGACTGTAGCATAGTTGTGGAATTTTTACACAAGGTCCCTACCCTCACGGTCCAACCCGCTCTCACCAGGACCTTCTCTATTTCTGGCCCGAAAAGTTGTACTACTCTTCAATCCCGTTTCGGGACTTTTCTGCACCCACAGGATCCTCCTGGTGATCTCCCACCCTGTATCTCAAGAGATCGGAACTCGCGAGCTCGCGAGATCGGCGCTCACAATATCGGGTCTTTCACTTCGCCGAAACTCGATGGTCAAAGGGTCAACGTTCACACGCCTATCGGGGATTTCCCTTTCGGGATATCGCTACCCGCGATGTCAACAACTTGAACTTACAGTCCCCGAGGCCCGATGTGTCGATTCCCCGATACAGTGACACATGTACTCCACTATCCTCCGGGGTTCCACGCTTCCACGTCGCCTTCGGGATTTCACGGATCACGGATCCATCCTACAAGAGTTCTCGCTGGTCGAGAAACTCGATTCTTCGAACCCCGATATGATGGGATCTTGTGCCACCTATCCTCTTGACGATCGACGGCTCCCGTTAGCTCGGGAAATCGCTAATCGCGATTTCAACGAGTTCAAAACTCTCGTATTCACAAACCCCGATATGCCGATATGCGATGGCTATGGGTTCTTCCTGTGCTCAAGGGTTTAAATCCTTCGCTACTTTTCCCAGATCTGATGGTCTGCGGGGCTTCGCGATTCTCCACAGCGATCCCTGACCGTAAATTCTCCACCTTAGAGATTTCTCCTGCTCCAAAGCTCCGTTCCTGTTCGAATATCACCTGGGTCTGTTCCCACAATATTGACGAAAGGAAACTATCGCTCCTGAGCTTAATTTATTGCACTCCTCCAAAGGGATGTCTGCACACTCCTTGCGCTCGACCTCAACAGCTCTCGAAGTGTTGAGTCTTCCAGACTCTGTGCTCCTACAGCAACAACAGTCTCTACCTTCCTTTGCTCAGACTTCCTACTGAGACTTCGGCCTTGGCCTGCACTTCACTTGCATGGCTCTAATAACCCAATTCAACTCTGGGCAGATGAGAACAAGAGTTCAACTATCTAGCCTCATCAACGCACTCTATACGGATGAATTCCACTGCACTCTATGTAGGAATCTCCTGGCTCAGACAGAGAACTATTGAAACTCATTCTTCTCTTTCTCACAGACTTCAATTCAACTATGAAACCACATACACAGCATAGTCAAAGCAAATGCATATACGGAAAATCAACATCCATAAGCATAATATCAACACAGAGACACAACACAAACCATGAAGTTGAATCAAAGACTCTTCTATTAATCCAATCTGTACATGGGTGTTCTACACAAGTTCTATACTTTGCTCTTCTCTTCTGGATGCGAGAATTGATACAATAATACAAAGGAGGGTGCCTATATTCCGTTTTCCCTCTCGAATTCTACAACTATCAAATCTACAATTAATTCCTATCTAACAACATTAAAACTAATAAATGCCTTCCTATCTACAATACAATACAAGTGCGCTTCTTTATGAATGGCTTCATGAAATAGCGACGCAACAATTCCCAAGGTGTTTCAAAATTTGATGCTGGCGCTATCCAGCTGTCTTTTCTGCTCCACACGCTGGCTCGCTTGGTGAGTGATCGATGCTCCTGCATCATACTCCTCGGCTCAAAATATTTTATGGGCTCCTTTCCATGAGCTCCTGTACAGTCTACCCATACTTCTATATTGTTGCTTATGCCTCCCAGCTGGCATCCTCCACTGGGTGGTTCTTCCATTTCACCAGGTACTCAAAATACTGCTTTCGCTTGGTCTTCTTACCCACTCGTTTGTCCAGTATATACTCCATCTGCAGCTTCTGTGCAACTGGCAATTGCTTCTGCCACTGGATCACTGGTTCCTTGGTTCCAGTGTCTACGTCTTCAGCCCTGTATGGGTATAAATCCGAAATATTAAAAATTGGAGATATCCCGATGTCCTCTGGAAACTCAATTTCATATGCATTCTCCCCGAACTTCTTCAGGACTTTACATGGTCCAATTTTCTTCATCTTGAGCTTGTTATACGTTCCCCTCAGGAACCTTTCCTTCCTTAAGTGTGCCAGAACCATGTCCCCAACTTCAAACTGAAGTTGTCTCTTTCGTTGATCGGCTCCGCGCTTATACTCTTGATTTCATTTCATCGGTCGTTGCTTCACCTTCGTGTGAAGTTCCTCCATCGCTTCAGCGAATTCTTCAGCACGAGCGCTGCTAGCTTCAGCCTGTCCTGACTCCCTGAGCTCAGAAACTCCCCGCGACTGTATTCCATACAAAATCTGGAATGGGCTTCTCCCTACTCTTGTTCACAGAGTCATTGTAAGAAAATTCTGCCTATGGAAATATCTGGTCCCAACTGCTATGGTGCTCTGTCACCAAGCTTCTCAATAAATCCCCCAGACTTCTATTCACCACCTCTGTTTGGCCATCCGTTTGCGGATGATAAGATGAACTAAAAGACAAATTAGTTCCGAGCTTCTTCCATAGAGTCCTCCAAAAATGACCTATGAACTTTGTATCCATGTCCGAGACTATGCTTCTCGGCAACCCATGCAGTCTAACAACCTCTTTGAAAAACAAATTGGCGATGTGAGTCGCATCGCTGGTCCTTTGACACGGTATGAAATGTGCCATCTTCGAAAACCTGTCTACCACTACAAAGATGGAATCAACTCCTCTTTGCGTCCTCGGCAAACCTAACACAAAGTCCATGCTGATCGCTTCCCATGGCCTCTCAGGTATGGGCAATGGATGATAAAACCCAGCGTTCTGCTTTCGGCCCTTCGAATGTTGACATATCCGACACCTGTCAACAAAATTCTTAACATCAGTGCACATGCCTGGCCAAAAATATGATTCGCTCAGCTTGGCGAATGTCTTATCATGTCCAAAGTGACCTGCTAAGCCTCCGCTGTGTTTTTCCTTCACCAAATTCTCCCTCATAGAGAAATTCAGAATACATAGTTGATTGCCCCTAAACAACAATCCTTCCTGGATCATGAAATCTATCCATTGAATCCGATCCCTGAGAACTGGATTCTCAGCTGCCTCATATGCCTCTCCGAAATCTGCATCCTCGGCAAACCTATCTTTTAGATTTTCAAAACCCAACGTTTTGACTCTGAACTCCTGCAATAACAAACATTTCCTGCTCAAAGCATCAGCCACTTTGTTAGCAGTTCCTGAAATGTGCTTAATGACAAATGTGAAATTTTGCATGTACTCTACCCATTTTGCATGCTTTTGGTTCAACTTCTCTTGTTGACTTATAAACTGCAACGCATGATTATCACTGTACAGCATGAATTCTTTGGGTATCAAGTAATGCCTCCACTTTTTCAATGCCTGTATGATGGCATAAAACTCTTTGTCGTACGTGGTGTATTTCAGCTTCGCTTCATCCAGCTTCTCGCTGAAATATGCAACAGTCCTGTCATCCTGACTTAAGACCCCTCCTACGGCATATCGACTTGCATCACATTTCACCTAAAATGTCTTCTGAAAGTCAGGCAATACCAGAATTGGTTTCTCTGTTATCTTTCGCTTCAACAGATTGAAGCTTCTTTCAGCCTCTGCTGTCCAATGAAAAACTTTATGCCACTTCTTCACTGTGTCCATCATTGCAGCGCTAATTCCACTAAAATTCCGAATGAATTTCCTGTAGAAACTAGCCAATCCATGGAAACTCCTCACCTCGAAAACATTTCTTGGTGATGGCCAATTCTTGATCACTTCTACCTTTTCAGGATCCATCTTCAATTCATTCGCCGAAATTACAAAACCCAAATAAATGAGTTATGTCTGCAAAAACGAGCACTTCTTCAAATTGATCAACAACTTCTCCTGTTGTAGTCTTCTCATCATAATGGCTAAATGCTCCAAATGTTCCACCTTGGTCTTGTTGAAAATTAGTATGTCGTCCAGATATATGACTACAAACTTACCGATGAATTCCCTCAGGACTTCATTCATCAGCCTCATGAATGTGCTCGGCACGTTTTTCAAACCAAACGGCATGACCAACCATTCATACAAACCCTCGTTTGTCTTGAATGTTGTCTTCCATTCATCCCCCTCTCTCATGTGAATCTGATGATATCCGCTCTTGAGATCAATCTTCGAAAAGTACTTTGCCCCACTCAGGCAATCCATCAGATCGTCCATTCTCCGCAGTGGAAATCTGTACCTGATGGTAATTTTATTTATCGCTCTGGAGTCTGTACACATTCTCCAGCCTCCATCCTTCTTCGGACTCAATACTGTTGGAACAACACACGGACTGAGACTCTCCCTGACCAGTCCTTTGTCCAGCAGATCCTGTACCTGCCTTTTGACTTCCTCATTCTCCTGAGGTGTCAATCTGTACGCAACTTTGTTCGGCAAGCTTGCTCCCGGTATGAGGTCAATATCGTGACTCACACTCCTCATCGGTGGCAACGAACGAGGTAGTTCGTCCACGATGATATCAACGAACTCTCCCAGCAGTTCCTGAATCTCGTCTGGCAAGTTGTCCAATCTTGTGCTTGTCAGAACAATTCTCGGCTTCTTGACAACAAAGAACTGTGGATCTTCATCCTTCTCCATCTCCGTGAGAAGTTCTTTCCCACTCATGAGAAGTATAGTACTGCTCACTTCTGGCTTCACTTCCACATCCTTTTTCGGAAGCAATGTGTGTGTTTTCCCATCCTTATCCAAGGTGTATGTGTTCATCCTCCCGTCATGAACCACATTTCTATCATACTACCATGGTCTACCCAATAATACATGACATACATCCATGGGAATGACATCACACACGATTTTATCTCTATATTCACCCATTTTAAATTCAACCAAGCATTGTTTCGTAACACTTACCCGGTGTCCTTTCTGCAGCCATGACACTTTATATGGACTCGGGTGATTGGTTGTCTCCAACTCCAATTTTTCCACCATCTCGGTCGAAACGAGATTATCGGTGCTTCCGCTGTCCACTATGACCTTGCATTTCCAGCCCTTTGTCTTGCAAGTCATTCTGAACAGTCTGGTTCTCTGAGCTGTATCTTCCACCTCCTTTTCGGGTGTTAACAAAATTTTATGCACCGTCAGTGACTTCCCACTTCCGGCGTCTTCATCCTCATCATCACACCTCTTCGCCTCAGTGATGTGAGCTTCTCCTCTGTCCACCTTCCTGTCTGGACAATCCACGGCTTTATGTCCGTCTTTGCCACATGTAAAACATGTGATGATTCCTCCACGGCCTCTTCCTCTACCTCGGGTACGAGGAAATGTGTTGGCATCAACATAACTGCCACCTTGCATGGTATGTTGCCTCCTCGGCTCAGCATATTGCTGCCGCGGTTGTGAAGTTCCACCTCTCTCAATCTTTCCCTGAGGTTTCTGCCATTCCTCCTTGGGCTTCTGAGTTCTATCTTGGGCAATTGCCTTGCCTCTGGGCTGACTCCTACCTCGCCCTTGCTGTCCCTGCTTGCGGCTCAGCTTCTCTTCGGCTTTTAGAGCCGCCTGGTACGCATCCTCAATTGTTCGGATGGTAACCATGCTTAATTCATCCTGAATATCATACCTTAATCCATTCAGGTATCTCGCCACCTTCTCATCATCGCTCTCCCGACGACCTGCTCGGATATTCAGTCTGTAGAACTCCTTGGTGTACTCCTTCACTGTCATCAATTTCTGTCTCAGGTTCTGCATTCGCCTGAACAGGGTGATCTGATAATCTCTCAGGATGAACTTCGCCTTCATCTTAGCGATCATCCTGTCCCAGCTTTTAATTTTTTGTTTTCCTTTGCGGCGCCTATCAGCCTGCAACTCATCCCACCATAAGGCTTCATGTCCTTTCAACTTTGTAACTACCTGCCTTACTTTCTTATCCTCTTCGATATCCTCATAGTCAAAGTAGGTGTCGAGTGCTCGGATCCAATCCAACAACTCTTCTGCATTTAGACTCCCCTCATAGACGAGAATGTGCATCTTTGTCTTTGAGTTCATCCTGGCGATAGCTCTTATAAGTCGCTTCGTTGAGGCATCCTCTGCTGTGACTTCTTTTGCATGTCCAGCTTCCTCTTCCACCTCGGAATCACTGACCTCTACTGCACCAGCTCCGCGTCTCTGCGCAGTCTCCATCTCCTCAAGCCTTGCTCAGAGATCTCTCATCTGACGCTCCATCTCTGGATTCCCTGCCGACCTACCCCTTCTTCGGGCATCCCTGTCTTCTCGACCAGGTGACTGCCTTTCTCTTCTGGGCGGCATGATGAAATCCGTTTCTCTCTGCTACCGGAACAAAGAGAATTATTCTCCTGCTCTGATACCACTCTGACGCAAGGTCGCTACCCTCACGGTCCAATTCGCTCTCACCAGGACCTTCTCTGTTTCTGGCCCGAAGAGCTGTACTGCTCTTTAATCCCGTTTCGGGACTTTTCTGCACCCACAGGATCCTCCTGGTGATCTCCCACCCTGTATCTCGGGAGATCGGAACTCGTGAGCTCGCGAGTTCGGCGCTCACAATATCGGGTCTTTCACTTCGCCGAAACCCGATGGTCAAAGGGTCAATGCTCACACGCCTATCGGGGATTTCCCTTTCGGGATATCGCTACCTGCGATGTCAACAACTTGAACTTACAGTCCCCGAGGCCCGATGTGTCGATTCCCCGATATAGTGACACATGTACTCCACTATCCTTCGGGATTCCACGCTGCCACGTCGCCTTCGGGATTTCGCGGATCACGGATCCATCCTACAAGAGTTCTCGCTGGTCAGGAACCTCGATTCTCCGAACCCCGATATGATGGGATCTTGTGCCACCTGTCCTCTTGACGATCGATGGCTCCCGTTAGCTCGGGAAATCGCTAATCGCGATTTCAACGAGTTCAAAACTCTCGTATTCACAAACCTCGATATGCCGATATGTGATGGCTATGGGTTCTTCCTGCGCTCAAGGGTTTAAATCCTTCGCTACTTTTCCCAGATCTAATGGTCTGCGGGACTTCGCGATTCTCCACAGCGATCCCTGACCGTAAATTCTCCGCCTTAAAGATTTCTCCTGCTCCAAAGCTCCGTTCCTGTTCGAGTATCACCTGGGTCTGTTCCCACAATGTTGACGAAAGGACACTATCCCTCCTGAGCTTAATTTCTTGCACTCCTCCAAAGGGATGTCTGCACACTCCTTGCACTCGACCTCAACAGCTCTCGAAGTGTTGAGTCTTCCAGACTCTATGCGCCTACAACAACAGCAGTCTCTACCTTCCTTTGCTCAGACTTCCTGCTGAGACTTCAGCCTTGGCCTGCACTTCACCTGCACGGCTCTAATAACCCAATTCAACTCTGGGCAGATGAGAACAAGAGTTCAACTATCTAGCCTCATCAACGCACTCTATACGGATGAATTCCACTGCACTCTATGCAGGAATCTCCTGGCTCAGACAGAGAATCAATTGAAACTCATTCTTCTCTTTCTCACAGACTTCAATTCAACTATGAAACCACATACACAGCATAGTCAAAGCAAATGCATATAAGGAAAATCAACATCCATAAGCATAATATCAACACAGAGACACAACACAAACCATGAAGTTGAATCAAAGACTCTTCTATTAATCCAATCTGTACATGGGTGTTCTACACAAGTTCTCTTCTCTGCTCTTCTCTTCTGGATGCGAGAATTGATACAATAATACAAAGGAGGGTGCCTATATTCTGTTTGCCCTCTCGAATTCTACAACTATCAAATCTACAATTAATTCCTATCTAACAACATTAAAACTAATAAATGCCTTCCTATCTACAATACAATACAAGTGCGCTTCTTTATGAATGGCTTCATGAAAGAGCGGTGCAACAATTCCCAAGGTGTTTCAAAATTTGATGCTGGCGCTATCCAGCTGTCTTTTATGCTCTAGGCGCTGGCTCGCTTGGTGAGTGATCGATGCTCCTGCATCAAATTTGTAGCATTCAATTATGTAGTGGGACGCATAAGAATTTCTTTCCTGAACATTTCTTCCATACGCTCTGCAATCCATAGATTTATGTCCAAAGCTATCACAAGTAAAACAATAACCCCCCAAAAAAATGATACCTGAGAGCGACTGATTCTCTTTGTGATGTAGTCCTTCTAAATTAATTCCTTCGTTGATCACGAACTTCTATTATGATCTTTCCTTCATAATCATTGAATCTTCCTTAATATCTAAAGGTAGAGGGTCATATTGAATATACATATCTTCTATATCCATTCCTTTCCATTTCTAATTGTTGATTTCATGTTCCTTTGATTGACTTATCATTTTCCATTACCTAAATATTATTCTTTCAATGTTTGGGACTTCTGATGACTTATGCATAACTCTTTTGTTCTAATTTTTTCATCGTGTAGCTTGAACCTTTCTCAAAATGAACTTTCGTGTTTCCAAGCCTAGACTTATCATAACTTGGCCTTTGACTATTGAGAATGTTTTCTAGCGCTTGAGAGATTTTCAAGTTCTTGTGTAGCTTGTTGACTTCAACTGTCAATGACACAACTTCTCTTCAAGATTCTCACAATATTCTTCACTCTTTATCATCTCGATCTTCATTACTTCTTACATTCTCTTTACTTCTTCAAGTTGGGTTTTCAAGGAGATGATTTCTTCTTGAAGTCTTCTTTCTTGTTAATTGAATTCCGCTTCAATTTTGTCTAAATCTCTACATATTGAATTCCGCTTCTTTTATCTTGATTTTTAAATGAGAAAATTCTTTGGGATTTTGAAAAATTTCCTTCAGTTTGATCAATTCTTCCTTGAATGCCTTTGTTTTCTTCCTTTCTATTTTTATCTCACATAAGGCATTAATTAGTTTTTCTTCAATATCTACTTCACCTTCATCATCAATTTCATGGGTTTCTTTCCAAGTTTCCATTTCCCTCAAGAACACTCTTTCTGAGTCACTATCAGTATAATCATCTTCATCAAATTAGGAATTTTCTTCTCTTAATTAGACAATTTTCTTAAAGACTTTTATTTTATTTTATTGATTGTTGCCCTTTTGATGTTTATTTTCTTTCTTGGAAACTTCTTCCTCATCACTATCTGAATTCTTAGCATAATGAAATTTATTAGAAAAATGACCAATTTTACCACAGTTAAAAAACGTTAAGGGAAGAATACCTTTGTACTTTTCAGTTCCTTTCTTTAACTTCCTTGCGAAGTTGGATATTTCGTCATCTTCATCTAAATCATTGTTGCAACTGCAACTTGACTTTGACTTTTTTTTATTCTTCTTTGTCTTCTTGGATGCATTGAAATCTTCTTCAGTCCTGGGTGGATTATCCTGTTATGTTCTCATTTCATAAGGTGAAAGGATCCCATGTAACTCGTCCATACTTAATCTAGCAATATCTTCTCTTTCTTCTAGGGATGAAATCTTATGATCAAATTACTGTTTTCCAATGGTTATTCCCTGGTTTTGACATATAACTTCTTTAAACTCCCACTTCATGTGCAATGTCTGGTATAGTACAAACCATTGCATACATCAAACAACTAACTACACTCGCATATGGAACACGAGACATTTCATCCTCCTCTTCATGTGTATTGGGACACTGATATGCAAATAACTTTACACCAACAAGAATAGTGACATTGACCATGTTGACGTTAAAAATCGCAACAAGGATTTCACCCACAAAGTATTGCTTAAACCTATTATCTAAACTATGATAGCGATATATAATACTAGTAGGTGGGAACCCCTTGTAGATTGGAAGCTCAGAGATAGTCTTATCACACATCTTATATTGTTGTTTCGATGTTGCTTATAGAGTTCTACATGATTGATGATGAAGTATTGGTTTTGTTTGCGACATAATAGCAGATGGATAATGCCTTTTATGTGTTGATTTTGTTACTCTAAGATCTAAATTCCATGTTATGAATGGATTCTATTCACTATTATTACATTTTCTATTGTAGCCATGATTCATTACATGTCACACCTACAGAAGACACGTGTTAGTAACAACAAGAAACAAGAGAAATGGAAAGAAACTTATAAAAAAAATCCAAGAAGGGAAACTATACTACGCTATGCTATACTATGTGCAAATGAAATTTAAAGAAATTAATATTAATCCTAACTAGCAATGTTAGTGGCTATACGATTTGTATTGAGTTATATTAGGAACATTTGATATATGCATTTGTATGGTTTTGGAAATGGTTTATATGGATTGGGTGGAGCAATTGGCAAGAAATGTGTGCAAGTTTCGATGCACGAAATTAATGGTGGCTGTCGTCTACTGTGAAATTGAATGAAATGGAGGATGGAAGCGACCTGAATTAAATGCACGTCACTCCATAATTCTCCCACTGGTCTTCATTCTAGCATGGTTATTGTTCATTTGGTTTTACGGTGGCTAAGCTCCAAGATTCAAGCGTGGAAGAAACTGCTCAACCAACTCACATTTTTAAGGCTATTGGTTACAGGTATGGTTCTTTTATCCCATCCATGAATTCACTCTATGTATGAAATGAATGTTGGCTCGGTAATGTGTTGGTCTATGTTTTATTGAGGTTGGAAACTGTGTAAACGCGTGGTTTTTTATCTGAAATGACTGTGTGTGTTATTCGTTTCAAATGGAAAATCGATGGTTGAAGTTGCGATTTCATTGGTTTTTCTATGTGGTGGAAACCATGATGGCTCTCTGATGTCTTTATGGGTTTTTTTTGGAGGGTTTCACTCTATTTAGCCTTGTTGTCCGTCTCCTCATATTTATGGTAACCATATCCAGTTGTATTCGGTGCTATTGGGTTGTTGTGTATGTTTTGATCCACCTTTTGGCCACTGTATATCTTTTCACTTGGTCATGGTCTCTTTTTGTGGTATTGACATCAACACAACAAACATTATGCCAAGAAGTATGATTTAGGGTTTTTGGTAATCCCTGTGGTATGCATTTCCGTTGGCATTGTTATGTGTTTTTTTTACTCTTAATAAGAGCATGAGGGTTATGAATCTGAGAATTCTTGGTATTGGTTAATCTCCAGTAAGAAATCTATTCTCCTCTGCATCGTGGTCTACCCTACCTTGTGTTGAACTGTCACCCTATTTTACAAGGTTAAGGGTTATGAGGCTTGTGGTTCCACCATGCTTGTCTCGAAGGTCTCTCACCTACTGTTGATGTCGTCGACCTCTAATATCCCTATGTTATGGTGATCAAGCGAACCCTTGATTATTTCTTGTGTTCATGGTTACAAAGCCCGATTTTGATAAACTCAACCAGTCGCATCCTGTCGGGTGTCTTGTTGACTATCATAAGTTGGTTGAGTAGTATTGATAACGGCTTTGATTATTGGCTCATCTCTGTTGATTGGATTGATTGGCGAGTTGTAATTAGAAATGGTAATTGATATATGGTTTTTGCCTCCTTTTGTTGTGATAGTTCAATCGATAAATCAACATTGTTTAATTGGTTTATTGAAAGTAAGTGTAAATGTATAGTAACATAGATGCCTCTTTTCATTATGTGTTGGTTTGTGTGTTCCTACAACGTGGTATAAATTGAATCTGGTGGCTGCTTTGTGTGTTTACTTTTCCCGTTCGGGATTATTGCAATTTGAAGAGTTGATGATTGTGACCTTGATGTCTATTGTGTATGATTTATGGAGACATCATGCATCATTTTGTTTTACTGCACCATTAGAGATGAAGAGTTGGGTTTAGGTAGTATGGTTTCATTGCAAATTTAATTGTTAATATTGTCAAAGGTTGGAATCAGGCATGTTTTAAAATAATTTGTTCAACTCAGAAAAGACCTGTGTATATGTTTGATTTGAGGATCTATAAATTATGGGCAGTAGTGGATGTTTTTTTATGCTGAATAGAGTTGAAGCAATATGAATGTGTGTTCCTTTGGATTTTGTTTTAAATATAAAAGGGAAGGAAATGAAAGGAAACTAAATTCTTTAAACAAGATGGTGAAAGTCATGATGATTCTAAGTATGATTATACACTGCATTAATTGATTTTTTTTTAAATAGATTGGATGTGGGACAATGAACAAGTTTTAACACACTATAATTATGTAATTGGTCACAATAATTGTTTAATTGGTATTGGATCATTTGCATTGAATACATAACTGTTTTTATGGATTACTAAATTTGTTTTTCAAACAATATTCATTATTTTCCCTATCATTATTTCACTTTTCGCACATTACAATTCCCCTCTCCTTCCCATATTCACTATCCACTCTTTGTTCTTAAAATTAATTATAGATAATATAAATTATGTATTAAGACAGTTAAAGAGATCGCACAGGAATGAATTACAGTGATATATTCTTTTGGTTTACGATACAGTTGATTGTTTGATGTCTGTGAGCAATAATCATGATATTCCCCCCCTCATTTTAACACTTTTCGCTCAATACAATCACTCACATATCATAGAACCCTTGTTCATCCCCTTCTCATTGACAACTACGATTGTATGGATTGGATTGCATGAGTCTGATATGTTATTGAGCCAAATTTTATTTCATATTTAAAAGAAATGTCATATATGGTTGTTAAAGAAACTATTTGCTAATCAATTATGCATACATGAATGTGTTTTTTCAGTAGAGGTAGCCATAGATGGGGTAACTGAGGAAGGGGAAATTGGAACACAAACCCTAGAAAGCCAAGATTCTTTATACACTTTGATGTAGAATCCGAAGAGTTAGGCCATCTATTTAATTGAGATGATGGAAAGGTCCGACCTAACATTCTCATTATCATGAGAGGAAAACTAATACTCACTATCGATATTTTGCTTACGATGATCTAATGGTAACTGATTCGTGCACATGATTGCCAACTATAAAACGTTGACCTCTTTATACGTTGCAAAATCTTCCCAAATTATATATGAATAATACCTACGCGTTGAAAACCGTGAATATTGGGCATGTCCTTAATTTTGGACGTGGATTTATTCGTAAGTGCATACATTTTTGGACAATATTTTTACTTATATGCACTTTATTGCGATGATTTGGTCTATTTTCATAATTTACGTTATCCAATTTTTTTAGTTCTTGATATAAAAGAAAAGAGTGAAACTTTGATTTTCTACAGAGACAAATTTCGTCATAAGAAAAACGAAATAAGTGTCCCTTATACCAAGCCATTTTTATGAAAAAAAAAACATTTTTTTTAATTGCAACACATGTTAAAAAGATAACAAAATGACTAATAAACAAAGATATAAATGTATAAATATCATATTCATTATATTTTTATATTTAGAATTCTTCTAATTATAATTTTTTCAAATATCATGATTAATAAAAGAAATTATATTTATTATATATTTATAAATTTATAAAATACTTTTAAAAATATTATAATAAATAAAAATGTAAATTTAAAAAATCTTGTAATATAATCATGGGTTAATGTTTTCGGAATGACTGGAATATTTTTTAGATTTTTGAAACTTTTATTGTTTTTGTTAATAATTAGTAAGACATTAATTTCACTTTAAAATATCACTGTCTTTTGTGATGAATTTTTTCAACTCCCTCTTAAAACTATCCATTAAGACAATCACTATAGTGGCTGCACCATTTGCAAACTATTTTAACCATTATTTTATTGAATTTGTTATTAATTTCTTTGTTCAATTTTGGCAAACCAAAAACATAATGGAAAGTGTTTTCTTTTCTATGTATGGTCTTTGCTCTATAAATTGAGAGAAAACTTTCATCTTTGAAGCCATCTTACTTGCATGTTTTCATATGGTTAGTCCAGGTGATATTTTACTTACTACTTAAAACTCTTCCTCATGGAAATATCATATGAATGATGTACTATGAAGTAAGTGACTTTATTAGTTTACCTTGAGAAAATAAATTGCCGCCAATAATGCTTCAAATAAATTCAAATAGGAAATTAAAAATGATGAAACATGTGGGTTAATTGAAATGTCTATCTTTAGTGATTTATGGTTTCACCTTCAAGAATAATTGAAATGTCCATCTGTAGTGATTTATGGTTTCACCTTCAAGGATATTATAAACCAGATGATGTTTGGGAAATATGTAAACTATATTTGGTAAACACAATGAGATTTGAGCCCACCAACTTGAAAATCAATTGATTTTCTTAAAGTCCTAGTGATTTCTCTTTCATTGAAGATTATCTATCGAGGTTCAAAACACTCAAACTCTTATTAAAGACCATAAATAGAAAATAATGATGACCAATTCATATATATTATCATTTTTTACCTTGGCATCACATATTATATTTTTGTATCTACTTTTCACTCAACCAAAGAAGCTTTAGAGAAAACTTACATATCCCCTTCTCCTGAACATTTTTGTAGTTATTTGATTAAAAATCAAGATAGTTTCTTATATCATGGAGTGATAATCATTGTAGGTACATATAACAGAGACTTAGTGGAAAAATATAAGGATAAATCCAAGCATGTGAAAAAGAAACATCTTCGCAACAAGAAGAAAAATAAGGGTTAACATACTTCATAATACATATCTTATTCTCATCTACATCACAACACGACAACAATCAAATTAAACATCACTATAACTAATAGATCATTTAAATCACATAAGGAAAAAAATATATATCTACCTGCCCAACCTACCTTGCAAGGTCAGGACCTCCAAGACACATAATCAATGCTCAAGTCCAGGATTCATCCAATTTATTTTGACAACTTAAGGTCTTAGTACTAGTGACTCTTTTGAGGAACAATGAAGTATCTAATCTCATAAAAATACTAGTCTAAAACACAGAATAAAATTCAACCAAACTCAACCACTAATACATCCATGATAGGTCACAATTCGATAAGAGATAACTTACACAATTCTTAATAACTTGAATCAATTATTATCTAATCACAATTCTCAATGATCAAAATATTCAATTCCAATTATATAAACACATATTATCATAATAATATGAAAATGGAATTATATATATGTGAGTATGTGTAATGTCCCTTCTCTATGTTGATCATCAAGTAAGAGAAAATAAGGATACAATTTTTGTTTCTTTGTTTTTCATAGGAGAAGTGATGGATGATGTTCATAGATATTTTTGGTGATTGATTATAATTGGAATTCATGAGTTTATTCATAACAAGTAATTAGTTTTTCGACGTAATCCATCTTATTCCTATGTTTGTTACTTTTGTTAATATTAAAATTCTTTAAAAAGAATGATGTTATTTCAAAAAAAAATATTACTACTATTGTAATCACCTACATTGATGTCGTAAAAGAGGGGTCCTTACACTTTCCATATTTTATATAAGGTACACATATTAAAAATTCCATAAATTTAGTGATTAGGTCCTCCATGGGCATTTGTCCTAACTTTAGTTCATAGAATTCTTTAGTGTTTATTTCATAATAACTTCAAGACAAGTATTGTTTCTTGAAGTATTTCTTTAAATCTTCCCATTCCATATTCTTCTCTTTTAGTCCTTTGGATAATTTTAAGTCTTTCCACCAGATGTTGGTTTTACATTTCAAGTTGTAAATAGTCATTCTTACTTTCATATTACTAGAGTAGTTATATATCTGGAAGTATTTCTTTATGCTAAGCAACCAAGCTTCTGCCTCCTCACCGGTTCTAGACTCATCGTCAAATGTTGAAGGTTGGATTTTCTTTGTCCATCTATTTTATTTTTCTTACTGTAGAGGATTCATTTTATGTGATGTGTGTGTCATTAGAAGAACTATTTTATCTTTATGTTTCATGACTATAATATTTTGAGGACGTTTTACTCACTTCCTCCTCCATTTCATTATTCTTTTGACTCTTCTTTTTTTCTATGCTACGTAACAACATTTCATTAATTTCCTTTTGATATTCTTGAGATTTGTTTAATTTTTCATTATCAATTTTAAACACTCGGAATTCCATGATAAGATTCCTCATCGTTTCCAACACCTGGGTGGTTGAAATTCCTTCACTGGGATGTTCTACGTTTCTAGGAAACTCTTGAATATTCTTTATCTCAGGTATGTCTTCTTATCCATTCAGTGCTAGCATTTTTTTACCAAAACATTTTTGACACAGTCTATTTTTAATAGTAAAATATTGTTTGTTATATTTTTCATTTAACAAAATAATTTTTTTTTGTCGCCCTCGGGCATAAGTGTTGTAACAAGAAACTCTAATACCATATGTAACAAACCCAAATTTCCATAAAACAAAATTGTTTAATGTTAAATACATGGATATGTTCTTTGTCAAATCCTACCGTGATAATACATATTTAGATATGATCTTAGAAATGTGAGTTACACAATTTTCAACACTTCTTAATATCTCCTTGAACTCAATTAATAGTTGATACCACATGTAACTTGGTTATTAAAACAGCACAGTTTCCCCTTTTAAAAAGAAAAAAACACTACTCGTGTGTCCCTTTTAGAACAACGTAGGCATACTAACCTTTAAGGTATTTCTACCTTGGCAAAAAGTAAGTCGTATAAGGTAATAACTATAAAGGGGTAATATTATAAAGGTTACACACTAAACTAAGCTCGAATGGTTACCTTGGTCATGACCATGATATATTTTTAAGTTGTACAATGTAAGCTTGTGAGGGAAAGGACATGTCTTAAA
The DNA here is from genome assembly GCA_009831015.1 of Picea engelmannii. Lineage (NCBI taxonomy): Eukaryota > Viridiplantae > Streptophyta > Pinopsida > Pinales > Pinaceae > Picea > Picea engelmannii. Next base: position 622,901 of record ML787857.1, on the reverse strand, counting down.
TTTATGGCTACAGTACGTAATAACCTAACATGAGAGAGAAATAGCCAATCCAATTGCCCCAAGTATATCGTATCACATGGATGGATGTAAGAATTTGTAATTATTGAGGGTACGTACGAGTTAATGGGATAGAGGTCTATCATTGCCTGATGTAGATATCTATGCAACCATTTACCATTCATTATGTCATTTGTTTCTTCTGGAAGACTTTCCCTCTAGTTAACAGAGAGGTTTGATAATATTTATTCATTTTCCAGAGATGACGAAGGTTTAAGCTTGTGTAAAATTTAGAAGAACAAAGGTGAGGATATCGTCATGAATGAATCATTTAGATTCACTCACAAGTAAGGATATCTATTATTTCCCATATCATGTTTGACTTTATCGCAAGAACTGGTAGCTTAGACAATAGAAACAATTTATGGCTATATCACCATTTAGTCTTTTATTTCTTGGTACGGTGAAATATCTAGAGAGGGTTCATAGTATCTTGTTTTCATTGTATACAAAGAAGAAAAAATATAGCAAGAAGTTTGGTATATATTCCTTTACCTTTTACTGGTTTATCTCTTGTTCACTTTTAAGTCACACTAGACCCTCATCCGAGAGTTAGCCTGTGTTTTCTTTAAAGAGGGTTTTTAAACTTACAGTTTGTTTTCTCTGTTATATATATATATATATATATATATATATATATATATATATATATATATATTAGGTATTAATGTTGGACTTCACGCTCTCTTATCAATGATACTTATCCCCTCTAGTGACACATAGTAAATCCTCTCATTGGGTTAGTCTTAGAGAAATATTAATTGTAAACTGTGGATTTGGTAGACGGTAGTTGAATCTTAAATAAATGGAGTTTAAATTATTCAAAAAATGTATTCTTTCTTGGACTTTGTTATCATAAGTTTTAAATACAATCTTGTGGAGGTATTACATGTGTTCTTGTGTCTATTCAAAGGGAGTCTCTCTATAATTTCTTCATTTCATCGTCTTTTAACAATAAATTTTCCTTAAACATATGTTTTGTCTCTGTTGTGAATTTGTTTTCTTTCAAGAATAAATTTTATCTTTTAATCAGTGGATAACATGAAAACTAATGATGGGTCTCTCATGTGTGAGGGAACCCATCAGTTATTTCTTAGTCGCCTCCTCTCTATGCACTCATAGATTCGTCTGGGAGATCAAAAACTATTTAGCTAATGTTTTTCTAGTATCGAAATTTACGCGGAACTGGCTACATCACTATGAGGATGGAATACGGAAAAATTGACTCAACCAGAGTTCATTCGAGGGGGAAATACTTGTTTTCTCTGATTCATGAGATAAGTAGTTCAAACTTTCTTTACTTATTAACTTTCCTGAAATTTACTATGTTTAGTCTAAAATTTTGACTTGAAAATTCTCATATGAGTTTCCTCTTTTCTTGCAGGTGAGGAGAGGAATGCATCACCATTTTCCATTTCCAAAAGTAGAATTCCCTTTTCAAAAGTCACTCGACTTCCTTTTCTGGTAATCCATGTCTTACATCCTATAAACTTTGTAATTATTTAGTTGAATAATGTTCCACTCGTATCTATTGAATTCTTTATTTTCGTTCTAAGAGTTTTAACTTCACATAGGTTGAAGTTTTAAATCAATTTATTATCTCAGAATTCACATATATCTTCATGATTATTCCAAAGAAATATGTATTGGTACATAGTAATACTCTGTAATTAAATTTATTTTATTACTAATAAGAGTATTTTCCTTCGTGGCATCTTGCAAACAATATTATAGCTATAGTCTGGATATAATCTCTAAAGTAGAACTTAAAACTAAGTATGTCCTAACATATTCATTTATTCAAGATTAAAAATAATTGAGTCTTCTAATTCCTACTGTATTTATGTAGCATGTTGTTGAGGACGATGCTGATGAACATTGTTATTTTTCAACTATTTAAAGTTGTGGTTTCCTCTTATTGCCTACATTATCTCATGATTTACTTTGTAAATTCGTATCCTCATAATAATGTCAGAGAAACCTTATTCTCACATTCCTATGACATTGCAAGAATTATTTGAAATAAATTTGTGACTTTCTAATAATTTATAAACACCCTATTGTATGTGGTATTTTTACAGAAATTAGGATTTATGTATGATAGTGCCAAAATTACTTTAAGTTCTTATTTCTTAGGGTTATAGCCAGAATATAAAATTATGTGTGGTGTATCTATGAATCTAAATGTAACTATTTAGTTTTTTGTGACATGCATACACTCATATCAATTTAAATCTTGTAACATACACATAAAAGGAAATCATTGATTCCTTCATGTGTAATAGAAATACATCTATACAACTTTAATTCTATAGAATATACAAATTCAATAGCTAATGTAAATCTATGTGTGTGTGTGTGTGTGTGTGTGTTTGTCTCTCGAGTATAAACAACTAGGATACCTCTAATTCTATAGTTGTATCATAATAAATTGGGTTCTACATAAAAACACGACACATTTATATAAATCATATTGTTATAGTTTTATGCAGATATACAATCTACATAAGGTACTGGTTAAAAAAAATGCATCAAATTTTGTAGCTATATACTATTGTGTTAATCCAATAGGAAATCAAACAAATATACACATATGTAAACCTTGATGCTGGGAAAAAAATGGAACAACCATGTTCCACCAAACTATATATACAGAACAACTACAATTACTTGTCCCGATCACCCCCTAGCTTGACCATGACTCCATAAGGACAAACTAAGCATTATTCGTTAGCCGTTGTCTCTTTGTGATGTTTAGAAAATCATTTTCCTAACACCACTTGTGCTCATAACAAAAAATAGTCATTTCCACATCATACTAAGCAACGTGCTACCTCACACATATGTTGTATATATTTCATTTTCCATTGCCTACAAATTTTCCATCAATTTCCCTCCTTAGGAAATTTTCATCTTTACAAATCCCTGATTTTTAGGGTCTTCTAGTGACACAACTCAACTTTTGACACTTGTAAAAATAAGATCTGAGTTAACTCAAACATTTTCCCCACTCATGGAGTTATAGTCAACTACTTTTAACCCAATTGTTCCACTTGTTTTCTCGCATTTAATTTATGTAAAAATATTTCTCATACATGTGTCCCACAAAAGAGGATAGTTGGAAAGTCAAACTCTTTCCCAACAATCACAAAAATAATAATTAAATCCTTTAACAAATTCAAATTCAAATTTCCATAATTTGGGGAACTGCCAGTTCCAATATTGACTTTTCTCATTTCTTGTACCTTTCAAACTGAAACTTCTTCGAGGATAATCTTAGCCTGATCATCTTTCTTGAAAAGAGAATCGTATTCTAAACAATATTTGGGGACAACAGACGAGTGATCGTCTTCATCATCATCATCATTTAACAAAAAAAATTCTAGTTGTTCATCATTATAAAATACTTGCAAGTATTCAATGTTATCGGACACGGAAGGTCGGAAAGCTCTTTCTACTTTGAAAGAAATTTTTCTTTGGGTATCATAGGTATTTGACAATGAGGCTGCCAAGGCTAGTGAATCTTCCTTGTAATTCTTCTCCCCTGAAATAAAAGAAATGTTGAAGGAACTGAAAGATTCAATCAATTTGTTAACCCTTTTGAAATACAACTTAAGTATTTCCTTTTTTTATTTTATACCTCTGATTCACCTGATTGATGGCCAACTCTGAGTCACGAGTTACAATTAGATGTTCTATTTTCATCTCTTATGCAAGGATCATCCCCTGAATCAAATATTCATACTCTTCCTTGTTATTGTTGCATGAAGGCTCCATTATAATAGCATGTGGATGCATAATATTACTTGGAATCATAAGAACAATTCAAACTCCATTTCTAGAGTTCAAACAAGCTCCATCAAAGGACATCCTCTAGTATCCTTCAAACAGATACTCTTGATTCTTCGTTTCTTGCAATTACTCCAAAATTTCGTTATGCTCTATGTATAGGATAGTGTAGTTTCCAATTCCGACATATATATAATTCTCCATCAATTCATTGTCCTTATTTTTAAAGGAGAAGGGTTTTCTAGGTTCACGAAGCACTTTAATCATACCTCCTTCTTTTCCTGGAAACACCATACAACTTCCATCATTCATTATAGATCATCCAATCATAGATGACCAGTCTCTTCCCAACACAACTACATATGCCGAAGGAAGGTCTACCACAATAATATTGAAAACTCTAATGATATGGGGGGCTATTGTAATCCAAGCATAAAATTCCTTGATTTCTCCGTAAGCTGGCACATTTCTAGAATCAATTGCATATATACTTTCAATGGTCTCATAATACTTGGTGCAACTCATGAGAAATGCCTCCATGACTGCAAGTGGCATGATATTGTTTATCGTTCCAGTGTCAACTAAACAATTATGCAATGCAACATCATGATTTTCAATACAAATGTAAAAGGGAGGAACTTTACCTATCATATTGGTAGTCGATTGGCGAGGGGTTTCTTTACGACTGGTAACGACAATTTTTACTCATTCATACGGATCAGCCAACAACTTCAATTTTTTTTTCCCTTTGCTGTGGAATATTCACCACTTCTGTAAAGGGAAGGGTTATTCTTAATTTACACAAATAGTTTACAACATTATATGTCATTTGAGTGTAGTTTGACGTCATGTATTTCCTTTTACTTCCAATGCCATCCACTGCTTTCTCATTTGTTATTTTCGCATGTGTTTTTTCCTTTCTATTTTTCTTTTTGGTTCTCTTTATCAGAGTCACCTTTATTTTTTGGTCTATTTACAAACCCTCTTGTCTAGGCGACATTTTCTTGCGAGTTAGGATCATTTTTACCCTATTCAAATACATGGAAGTCTCGCATCCGTCCATTTGCAGAGTTTTAGATCTCTCATCACGCAAGTAATAATTCTCTTCCTCAATTAATTTCTCATCATAGACATCACCCAAAACAATTGCATATGGAGAAGGCTGCCCGAGAACCCTTGGTTTTTGCGAGTTATCATTTTTTTCAAAACTCACCATGTTTTCTTGGGGAGGGTGCCTCCTTTGCTCTGGGATTGGTATTCTTGGGTTGGGCATGCAATTATGTCCCATTCTTAGTCTGGTTATCTATTTATGCATTTGTTTGATGGTTATATTCATATGTGCAATTTCGATTCTTTTCTTAGTTTCTTATGCCGCCAAAGGAACAACCTTTATATCAGGTATGGCTCCCTTGAAAAATCCTCCTCCAATCATTTGGTTTTGAGTCATCTAAGGCTTGAATTCTTAATTATTTGTTGAACTCTAAGGTCCTTTTTTATCAATATTTAATCCTACCAATGGCCTTTGTACTCTTCCCAGTATAATATCAGAATCGGTTCCTGTTTCAATCATAATTTATTCCATATTAGTTCCTTTAGTCATTCCCTCCTCCAAGGTATCGATTTGGGATGTTTTGATAGCATATTTTACATTCAAGGGAATTGCAGTCTTATGAAAACCAAGGATGAATGGGTCATTTGGTATTTTATTTTCTGGAATCCTACTCAAGGTTTTATAGAACCTGAATTTAAAATCTTGAATCCTTTCATAATTCCTGAAACAAATCTAGGTGAAATCGGTGAGAAGGGTGTGATAAGCAATTGGAGGGCAAACATAGTCAAGAACAGAACTTCGAGTTCATTAAATGAGCGAATGGATATATTGGGAAACGTTTTATACCATTCATATTCTCTTCCTGATAAGTTTTTCATAAGAAACCTTACCATGACATCGTCATGCTCAACATGGTGAACATCACAAACATCAAGAAATAAGTGCAGATCCCTCTTTGCATCGATTGCTTCATCTCCAGAAAATTCCCTTAAGGTTCCCTTAGAGAAAATAGGGAGATCATGTTTCCCACCTATAATATTTAGAGGGGAATCTCTTCCTGTCCTTCGATTTTCAAATCCTGGGTTTCCCTGATTTCTTGTAGTATCTCTTCCACCTCCTTGTCTCTCCTCATGATGCTCATTTTGGAGTTGTTTGTTTCCTTCTTCCATGTGTGGGGAGACTTTAGGTCTATAATTTTTACTTCTAATAATAGAGAGTTGCTTTATTTTACTTCAAGTAATGGGTCCCTTGTATTCATCCAGATTCAATCCCGACCTTGTTCTTGTGCTGCTCTAGCTAGCCTTTGATTTCTTCAGTCTTGTCATTCTGCTCTCCTCTGTCTTTGCAGGATTTTTTTTTCATCTTCTTGGACTAAGATCTTCCAAGACCCTTTTAACTCTTCTCGAGTCTACGTTGTTGTTATTACCAGATTGTACAATTGGTGTAGAATTCTTTGTTCATTATTCAATCCAATTTCCAAATGGATCTCATTACCCTAGGGTAATATCATTTATTCTTTCACAAATGTTGGGCTAGGTTACAAATTTTTAGTTCATGTCCCCGGTATGATCGCCTAAAATGTTGATGCTTGAATCCCTTAGGACCGAAATGACAACCTCACAAGGATGTAAATCCCCCTTCATTTTATAGAGGTGGTACTCCTCTTTAGATTTTCTTGATATTTTTAAAATATTCAAAATGTGGGACTTGACAGAAGTTCATTATAGTAATTCAAAGAAATAGAAATATTATGATAAGGTAAAAGGAAAATGTTTTTGTTTTCTTTTTGAATAAATTTCTTGAGAAAGGACCAGGAATCACACATTTAAAGAAAATAAGCAAACTTTCCTCACATCCATCATAGTTTGGGATAAATATCTATGATCACATAAAATAAAATAAAAGATGATCCACATGAATAAGAGAAATTTAACAGAGTGGACACATCAAAATCTCAAATAAATATAATGATATATCAACCTCCAATACTTTATATTTTGAAAACATGGTTACAAATCACAATTGATATTGTTCCCAAAATAGTTCTCTTGAAATTTCAAATAATATATAGTTTGTTACATATCCTTGAAATTGTAAATATATTTGTCTTAAAGAATGGGATTGGGGTTCCCGCATATCATTAATCAAATACATACAAAAAACAATATTCTTAGAAAGAAGACAATGGGCAATAGAAGAATCAACAAGACCTGGTAAGAAGAAAAAAAAGGAGTTATCAGTCTTCAGTTAAACCTTTCTAGTGAAAGAGGTGGAGTAACTGGATGAAGGACTTGATAAAGAAAATAAATATATGATCAGCGTAAAATTAATTTGATAGTCACTCGTGTGTTCATTTGCTTGTTGATGTATTTTTATTGTTTTCATTCACGGTTACAGGAACCGTCTCAACTGCTTCCTGCCCTTCTTGAACCATTCTTTGATATAAATTTTCATAGGTGCCATGTTGATTTCATGTCGGAATTTAATATTGAATAGATCACCCTCCAAGTCATGGATATCAATGGAAATTCCATGTAATATTTATTTAATATCTTGATTTTTTATGGAATAATCTACTAGTCGAAAATCTAGAAAAAAAATGCCAAGATAAAAACTAAAACTGCCAAGATGAAATATGTATGTGATCTAGTTGGAATAGGTGCATAGCCACCGATATCCTCCTGGATCAGCTTTGGTAAATTCACATTTGAAGTGGATTTTGTATATGTGTGCATTTATGGAAGTTGGCTTCCATGTATGGGCATATATAAAAGTGGTCATCTTCCATAAATGGCCATATACGAAAGTCATCGTTCGTAAATATACATTTATGGAATTTGACTTACGTAAATATAAATTTATGAAAGTGTCTTCCTTAAATGTGCATTTATTTAAGTTGGATTCCATATATACGTGCTTTTGTATATGTGCATTTATAGAAACTAACCACTTCCAAAACTGCACATATAGAAAAACACACATATACTATAGACAACCTTAAAAAATGAGAATTTACGAAAGTTGGATTTCATAAATGTGAATTTATGGAAGATGGCTTTCGTAAATACACATTTAATGAAGTCATATTTTGTAAATGCACATATATGGAAGTTGGCTTTCGTAAATGCCCATTCATAAAATTCAGCTTCCATAAATGCACATTTATGAAAGAAAACTTTCATATGTGCACATTTATTGAACTTGGCTTCCGTATATGCAAGTTTTTGTATATGCACATATATGGAAGTGGCTTTTGTATATGGTCAGATTTAGTAAAGGCACATTTACAGAACTTGATCACTTCATAAATGCACATATATGGAAGTGTGCATATACAAAATCTGTCTTCCGTAAATGTGAATTTATGGAAATTGGATTTTGTGAATGTGAATTTATGGAAGTTGGATTCCATATATGCGTGTATTTATGTAAGCTGGAAAATTCCAAATATGCACATATATGGAAGCACATATATACAAAATCCAACCTTCATAAATACACATATAAAAAAGATGACTTACGTAAATCAAAATTTATGGATGATGGCTTCTGTAAATGCACATTTAAGCAGGTTGGATTTCATATATGAACACTTTTTTATATGTGCATATAAGAAATCGAACTTCCATAAATATGCATATACAAAAGATACCTTTCGTAAATGTGCATTTACGGAAGACAACTTTCATATATGCGCATTTATGGAAGTTGGATTTATTATATGCGTGCTTCTGTATATGTACATATATGGACATTTCTTCCATATATGGTCATCTTTGTAATGACCTTCCTAGTTACGACAACCATTCTAGTAACAGGTGCAATTTTTTTTTTTTTGGTAAGGTGTGTGCGCGCGTGTAGAAGTAACAACACACTTGACTCTACGTCGCCCCTTGACATCCAGCAAGACGCAACCACGATGTTAAGAAGACTAAAGGTAAACGACGAGTAACTGCAACCAATATACGACCATAGGCACAAGGTGCACAACGCAAACATTAGCGACAAAAGTAAACTGACCACCCACCTGTCCTACCCTGCAAGGTTAGGACCTCCAAGACACATAATCAACGCTCAAGCCTAGGTTCCCATCGATTTTAACCATTTAAGGTCTCAGGGCTGGCGACTGTTCTGAGGAGCATGGAGGTGTCTAAATCCCACCCAGCACAACAGAACAAG
>ML787857.1:575204-586505 GCA_009831015.1 Picea engelmannii | reverse complement strand
ATATATATATATATATATATATATATATATATATATATATATATATATATATATATATATATATATATATATAATTAAAAAAATAACATTAATTATTAATTTTAACATAAGTTAACAATTACTCGTAAAAGTGCACACAGATTGGTAAGTACCATATAAATGGAATTAAATGTGTAAAGGAAATATTGGTTTTAGTGCTTATTTGTACTCTAATTTCTCATTCTTCATTTTCTTCTATAGTATTTTCTAAATTATTAGGTATTTTTTTTTATAATATTTTTTAAATTAATAAACATTTTATTTTATAATATTTTCTAAATTATCAACACTTTAATAATAGTAAATAAAAAATAATTTTTATTAATATATACAGAATTATAATTACATAATTATTTAAAAACAGAAAAGATTAATTTATTCCAAATAATATGGTTGTTGATATTGGCTTATACATATTTAGCTTCCTTTGTTTCATTTAATTGTAGATATGAATTTTTCTATAATACATGAGATATAATATAACTCATGTATTATATAATACATGAGTTAATTATAATTACATAATTATTTAAAAATAGAAAAGAATAATTTATTCTAAATAATATGGTTGTTGATATTGTCTTATACATATTTAGCTTCCTTTGTTTCATTTAATTGTAGATATGAATTTTTATTTGAATTATTTTGTTTTTTATAATAATATATTATTTTATATAATAATATATTTTTGTAACCATTAAAGATATTAATTATATATAAAAATATATTAAAAATTTAACCATAAATATTTCAAAATTATTATTAACACACTTTTAATTAAAATGTTGAAAGTATAAATTGTTTTTGAAATTTCTATTATAATACAAGTTTTTGACACTATAAGTTTCAAAAATGTTATTAGTGAAAAAAAAAAAAATTAATCATTGAGAATTTCATAATAAATAAAAATTTTAACTATTAAATTGAAATTTAAAAAAAAAATTAACATTTAATTTTTTTTAAAACTAATTATATGCACTTTATTGGGATGATTTGGTCCAAAAATTATCATTAAAGTAAGTGTACTCAAGGATAATCATAATCAAATGCCCAATATTATAATAATCATAATCATACTCAAACGCCCAATAATATAATAATCTTGATCATTTTCAAGCAACTGTTCTCAATGATAAGTTGATATTTGACATTTTATTGTTACAATACACATTGGATGATAACAATCAATTGTTGCGAAAAATATTTAACTCTTATAAATGGTTAATCATGATATTCATAATGATCAATTAAACTGTTGTAAAATGATTAATTTATATGAGCAATAATAACACTATCATGATTAAAACCTTGAAACTGTTATATAAAAACAATCATAATATAAAGTGATGACCACCATAACAGATACCCTGCTATAAATCCAGCCTCTATAATTATGATATAAAAATATTCGTAAATTACTGAAACACTACCACCTCTAACCACTAAATATTTAAAATCTTTGTGTTATTATTTAGGATCTATGTGTACTTATATTAAAATCTCTTTGTAATTATAAAAAGGATATTAAAATCTCGGCTTATCTAAACCCAGAAATCTCAGAATTAGCAATAATTACCTCTACGAAGTGTCAGTAAATAGAAATTCACAAAATAAGGAAATATTTAATAATTATATTTGTGAATTATAAATATTTAAATTGCCCAAAGAAATATCAAAATTAGAGGATAAAAAAAAAAAAAATCTCAGAAATAAAAACAAGGGAAACTGCCATTGGTCAAATATATTTTACAAGTGTAGGTACACCATATCTATAGTGTACACAAGGTAAGTAATTTATTACGCAAAATTTATCGAGGGTGCAGGATGAGTTGGCTCACAAGAAAATGTGGCCTTCTTGAGGGAGACGTAGCCACAAAAGAAAAGCACAGGGCTTGGTCGTCACTCAGAAAACGTGGACAAAGGAAGAGGGAGAGTTCATGGGCGTCAAAGGAACCCACAAAGGAGAAAATCATGCATGTGCAGGGGATCTGTAGACAATCATTGAGCAAGGGAAGGGTTAGGTGACTGGATTATGAAACAAGAAAAACATTCCTCTCTTCATGCAATCCATTGCTAAGGTTCTGGCCACAGGTTAAAGAAATAAATCCAGGATAAAAATATAATACACAGACCCACGAGTTGAATCCCCCCCTCACGCAATCCAACAAAATTATAAAAACACAAGCCAAGGGTTTGGGTTTAGTGCTCGTTCTGGCCACGAAAAGACTTAGACAAACTACCAGAAAATAAATCGATACACAACCAACATTGAACTGCAATACGCACAAGGATTATAAAAATGTAGGCAATAATCTAACCGACATAACTATTAGTGCACCACAAGAATAACAGAAAACATGAATACAAACTGGAATGAATAATGGTTGTTGCGCTACTAGAATTGGACTACAGATAATTAAACAAGGGGCACTCTGTGGACAATAGAGACCATAAATTGTATATGGATGTAGTCTCTCTTGGGTGAATCATAAAGCCTTACATTAACAGCAAACGTAGAGCGGTGAACCCAAAATTGATACTATATAGATGTAAATCAACATGCATAGAACTAAATAAAATTCTGAAATTTAGACGTCTGTACCTTGAGCGAAGACAAAGGTTCCTCTTATGCTATCCCACGGTCACACTCTGTCTAGCTCCTACTTTTCAACCGTTGAGACCTCATTGGTACTCCCAGACAATGCTAGGGGTACTCTTCTTCCCCTTGAGCCCCGTGAGCCACAAAGGGGCCACACATACAATACCATAGAATGCTATCTCCCATCTCGCCTCGCAAGGTTGAGCTACCACTCGTTATCCGAGTTGGGTATCCTAACTCCCACAAGAAAATCCAGTTCAGACAAAATTCCGGGAGCGTAACCATATGCTTACTAGACGTGATCCATACTCCTCCTCCACCATCCTTTTTATAGATTTTTCTTAGCGATTACTTTACCAAAACCTCATTAGATTATTTTTATTAAATTTAATTAGTTAAACCTCCCCCATACACCATGTCACCCAATCCTTTAGTTGCACCAAAAAATCAATTTATTAATTAATTGAATTTGCCTATTTCCCTCCCCCACCTAAAAGCGTTCCTAAAAACACTCCTTGGTGTCCCTTTATTCCCTTATGTTTCTTAAATGATTGACGTCTTTCTTAAAACCTAGTTGAGCTCACAATTAGAAGGTTTCAAGGACAAGATTCCCTACTATGTTAGAAATTTCCCTTTTTCTTAAGTTTCCCCTTTTCTGCTTCGTTCAGATTTAGCAAGTTTAGATAAAAACAACAATTTATCCTTTTAATAATTTAATCCTCCATTAAAATTTTTACTTTAATAATAAAATTTTTAATTTCTATTTACCCCCTTCTTGTTAAATGTCTATTTACTTCTTTTTTTTGTTCACAGGTTCTACTTAGATCTAGGTTTTAAATTCACTAGGATTAGCGATAGTTCTTAAGGGAATAAATTGTTATTAAACTTACTCATAACATCATTCATTTTATGTTCAACCAGGTCCTAAGGAGGCATAATTTTCTAGGTAATAGGTTTATTAACTTACCATAGTTGAAATCGTGATGTGCCCTTCAGGACGCTCTACGTGCTCCAAGGGTTCCAGTTGCATCCATTTTTGTTTTTATTTGCATGACATGCCCTTCAAGATGCATCACGTGCTCCAAGGGTACCACTCTCCTGTTGACTAAATTTGGTAGATGTCAAACCCCTGGAGTCAACACTCTGTTAGGTGACATCATGGGAGACTAAGGGCCTCTAAGGAATAAGGACCCTGCCTTATTGTACATCCCTTAGAATCATCGCGAGCGACTTTCACAGTCTTCCCTCACGACATTTTGGATCTCTCAAACTAGGTAATCATTAACCTACAGTTCGATCCATGGCGAGAGTGCTTGTATGCTGCAGTAGGGAAGGTTCCACACCTCTCCCTCAATGTCTCTAGTTGTCGAGCGTGACCCGTTTATTCCAAATGTGAGTATGGTTGGAAAGCTATCGTCAGCCTGGATCCATCAACAAAATATGTCAGTGATAAAAATCAACATCATAATATCTAGTCATATGTCACATATGTAATATAAAAAACATCCAAACCATAACAATCCACTCCATGATTCGATCCAGAGTCCAAGGAGATCCCTTGATTCCATTAGCACGCTCAAATGTCCAGGGTCATGAACACACAAGAAAACCAGTCAATAGCACCTGTCGATATAAATATAAAAAGTTAACATATCATCAAATCCTCAACATCTCATAATCATAATCAACAGTCAATTATATAATGAACCAGATCACTTGCATGCAAGTATCCTCAAAGAATAAGTCCAATCAGGTGTGCGCAAGAGTGAGATGTTACATACACCCCCCTCTTGTTTTAAGCTTCATCCTGAAGTTTCACAGTATATAAGTGCCAAGATAAATATCTCATAATGTCTATATGTCAAGCTATCAAACAAAAATGGAAATTGTTTATGCATATCAAGTGCATCCTCCTAGTTCACCAAGTGCGGACTATAGTTGTCCCACTGGAACTTGACCTGATCTAATGTTTGACATCGTAGCTGTCAAATGTGATGGTCCAGAATGTGGATTGGCTCCATCCTGAGCACACCCTCGTCTGATAATTGCAAGGAACTCATGTCAATCACATGTGTAGGGTCACTAACATAATGTATCAAAACAGATACATGAAAAACATCGTGCATACACTTCAAAGAATCAGGGATGTCTAGTCGATAGGCCACGAGCCTAGGAGAGAGTTTATCCCCCTTTCCAAACTTGATCGAAATATTGTGCGAATTCACTCGCAAGAAGACTCAATCACCAACTGCATAACTACGGTCGACATGATGCACATCGAAATAACTCTTCTATCGATCCTATGCTTCCTTGATCCTTTGTCTTATTGTTTTCATTTGATATTCCATCTCTTGGATCGCTTCCAGTCCCACCAAGACCCTATCTTCAATATGATCCCAACTCAAAGGTGTCCAATATGGTCACCCATAAAGAAACGCGAGTGGCACTTGATCCCTTAGTTGCACTAGAAAATCAATTTATTAATTAATTAATTTCGCCTATTTCCCTCACCCACCTAAAAACGTTCCTAAAATCACTCCCGGCATCCCTTTATACCCTTACGTTTCTTAAATGACTGACGTCTTTCTTAAAACCTAGTTGAGTTCACAATTAGAAGGTTCCAAGGACAATATTACCTACTATGTTATAAATTTCCCCTTTTCTTAAGTTTCCCCTTTTCTGCTTAGTTCAGATTTAGCAAGTTTAGATAAAAACAACAATTTATCCATTTAATAATTTAATCCTCCATTAAAAATTTTACTTTAATAATCAAAGTTTGAATTTTTCTTTACCACCTTCTTGTTACATGTATATTTAGGTTTTTTTTGTTCATAGGTTCTACTTAGACCTAGGTTCTAAATTCACTAGGCTTGACGATAGTTGTTAAGGGAAAAGCATGTTATTAAACTTACTCATAACATCATTCTTTTTAAGGACGACTAGGTTCTAAGGAGGCATAATTTTCTAGGTAATAGGTTTATTAACTTACCATATTTGAAATCATGATGTGCCCTTCAGGATGCACTGCATGCTCCAAGGGTGCCACTTTCCTGCATTCCATTTTTATTTGCGCGACGTTCCCTTCAAGACGCACTAAGTGCTCCAAGGTTTCCACTCGCCTCTTGACTGAATTTGGTTAACTTCAAACCCATGGAGTCAATACTCCGTCAGGTGACATTGTGGGAGACTAAGGGCCTCTAAGGAATAAGTACCCTGCCTTATTGTGTACCCCTTAGAATCATCGCAAACGACTGTCACAGTCTGCCCTCACGACATTGTGGATTTCTAAAAATAGGTAATTGTTAGGCTACAGTTCGATCCATAGCGGGAGTGATATTATGTTGTGTCAACGATTCTTCCATACCTCTCCCTCAATTTCTCTGGTTGTTGAGCGTGACCCCTTTACTCCAAATGTGAGTCTGGTCAAAAAGTTATCGTCATCCTAGATCCATCAACGAAACATGTCAGCGATAAAAATAAACATCACAATATATAGTCATATGTCACATATGTAATATAAAAAACACCCAAACCATAAGAGTCCACTCCCTGACTTGATCCAGAGTCCAAGGAGATCCCTTGATGCTATCAATATCCTCAAACATCTAGGGTCATGCACACTCAGGAAAACTAGTCAATAGCAGTTGTCGATATAAATATAACAAGATAACATATCATCAGATCCTCAACATCTCATAATATTTGTTGAAACATATATATTTTTCTAAAACATTAGACTTAAAAAGTTTAATTTTGTTTAAAAAAAGAAAAATGCACAATTGGACACTACCGTCAGTAAAGTATTCTGATTAATCCAATGGTCTAAAATATTTTCAAGTTGTGGATCCGGCCATTCGTTAATAAGATAAATCACCAAAGAAAACTTTCAAAGTATCGGGTTTCAGGGTTTCACAATACTAACAATGAGATACGTAAAGAAGCCCAAAGTTTCGATATGCGAAGTTGCGAAACTAGCTTAAGTTAAATTGGTTTAATTAAATAATTAAAATGATTAACAATAATTAATCTGATCACAACTTCAGGTTTCGAGAATCTTGCAATGAATCATAACTTAAACTCTTGACATGCAAAGTCGTGAAATCATTAATTAATCACGATTATTTACAAAAGATAAACTTGATTAAGATTAATTAATCAATCGCAATTTCACAGTTTGAGGTTATAGCTCGAACAAAAGTAGGATAGCTCGAGACCCGAAATCCTGAAATGGATTAAGGTTAAACATAATTAATATTCATATAAACTCGATTTATTAGCAAAATAAAACATTCTTATTTTACCGTTGAGTTTATGCTGATCTACATTACGGGTGATTTCAAATCAAATTTATACTTTTTTTATCACGAAAATTGATCATTAATGTTATTAAATGATCATCTTGAGCAAATGATTTCAAATAAGATATTTCTTTAATGCCCAAATCTTTTTATTAAAATAATTAAACATATTTTCAGTGAAGGTATATGCAGTTCAAGGCGTTTAAGGCAAGAAAGACTTTTTCATTTTGAATTACATTCACATTTTGGTAGAGCTTGCTTATCAAAATACTCATTTCTATGTGTTTTCTGTGAAAACTAATAGGCTTTTGAGAATTACTACCATGCCACCACGAAATGCGGCTAAAGCAACTAGTGAGAGTTCATGCCAGAGTTCAGAGGTTTACTCCGATACTTCACCTAGAAGTATAAACACAATGAAAACCTGGACGAGTATATTCAACATCCTAAAGTATGAATTGGTAAACTGCCCCGATGGTTGAAGCGACAACAAAAAAGAAGACTTATCTACCAAATACAAGACTATTGCTGAGTCAGAGATGCATAAGATAACAATAAGACCGAGTCTTTTACCCTACAATGAAATGATTCGATGGGCACTGGATCATGTGGATATCCCAACTAGAAGTATATTTAATTCTCAGAAGGTAGTTGTTGGGTCATTTCGACCGAAACACATATAGGTGATGTATAAACTATCTTCAACACCAAACTTCATTTACAATGTCAACTTTCTAGAGAATTTTAGCAAGGAGTGTGATCAATATGGAAAGAATCTTTTCGACTTGATCAAGGACTGGTGCTCATGCCCCGAAAAGTTCAAAGCCAATTCTCACGGCATATACTCAATATCATCGCTAGAACCACAGTTCATGTATATAGCCATGATGATGTGCAGACTTTATGGAAAAGAGAACACAACCCATTTCTTTCTACCATGGGTACCGATTATACACACAATGGTGGAAGGGTATTCTTTTGACTGGGCCAAGATACTTTTGGGCAGTCTGACTAGTGAAATTACAGAATACCAGACATAGAAAGCCAAGGGGCAATGAACTTCATTCTTCATGTCAACTTATATCGTCGACGCTATTTGTTTCATGATGCCTTTCCCACTTATGGGATGGAGTTGGACTCTAGATAGTGCAGAACCAATTCATATTTATCATTCAAAACTATGGGAAGACAAGGAGAAGGATTTCTTCTATGAAATGTGTAATTGTGTAGCGGTGTCAATGCACATTGCTATTTTTGGTCACTCACCTCCTATAATTTTAGACATGGTTGTGGATAACCTGGATAAAGTGGTAGATTGGTACATCGAGGAACACTTCTCTTATATCAGAGTTTTTGGTTGCTTAGTTCCCCCATATGCTTTACCACAATTTTTACCAGACCGACTGGTGTGTCGCAACATCGCACAACAAACTATACTTGGTGGGATTAACAAAGAGATCAGAGAAGTGAAGAAAAAGGTATGGCCATGTTTTCAATTATAGATTGGTGCATTTTATTTATTGGATTTCGGCCACTCCAAAGTGGAGGATGTATCCTTAGAAGAATTAAATCTGGTTAACATTGAATTTAAGAAGCACGATCTGCAGAAGTTCGTGGGTAACCATATGGCCAATTGCAATCTTAAAAATTATGAACATGAATAATCCTCTCAGGATAAAGTGTTCCGAGGGGTGAGATCTTACCAAGAAGTTCTTGGTCGAGTTCGAGCTCTATCACTTGATAAAATGATTGATTTTTACAACTTCCAAAAGAACCAAATAAGTAGTCTTCTGAAGGTATTACAAGGGGAAAACCCAATGTCTCCAGCTATGTAGAAAACAGAGACCCAAAATCCAAAAGTTGTAAGCTCTAGAAAACAAGAAACCCCAGAAAACTTAGATAAATCTGAGGTCTCGACTCAGAAAAAAGATATCCCGGCAATAGAGGTATCTGATAACTAGGCCAAAGATAAACCAAATACATTAATAAAGTAAGGAGAATATAGGACACTATCTTCACCAAATAAATCAACTATATATGGAACCAAAAAATAGTTATCCACAGAAATTGACAACCCCATTCAGGTTGTCACGCCATTACAATTCACCTGAGGAAACCCCAATCAAGAGGTAATACTCATAGGATATCTCACGCCTATCCCTATTTAAGATATACCTCCATCTGATTTCATTTTCAGTAAGAAAAGGAAAGTTGTGGTGAAGAAAGAAATGCACCAGAAAGAGGATGCAACGGTAAAAAAGAACAGAGTACTATTGAATGGACAAATTTTGGAAGAAGAAGACTTTGTTGTAGAGGTAGCAGTCTCTTTGGGATATTTAGCAATATCTAACCTATTCTCAGTTGATAATCTGAAAGAAAAAATGAAGCAGAAGAACCAGGTGATAAGTTAGTTGCAAAATCAAATAAGGACTACAGAAAATAATGTCAGAAAAGAAGTCAATAAAGGGCTATAATAGGCTAGAGATAGTGATAAACAAGAAATCCAACTACTCAAGTCTAGTCTTGATGAGATGCATAAGAATATGCAAGTGAGAGAAAGACGGACTATCCAACAAGATGAGTTGGTAAAACAATTACAAGACAAGGTCAGTTCCACTGAGAAAATGGTTGTGGATATAGCATTGTTTCAAGCTCAAGCATTGGAAGTGCTAAAGAAACTGGAAATAGCACAATAGGGCCTTTTTTCTAAGGTAGGAATCATCAAAAATCATTTTTGGAAGTAAACCAATCATTGGACAATATTGGTTTCAGAGAAAGAGAGGTTATTGCAACCCAGACCACTTTTCAAGAATCGGTCGTGTCATCTACTAGAGAAGAAATATTTGTAACTCCCAGATTGACTGTTGCCGAGAAATTTAGAGGTGATATAATATTAAATACATGGGAGGCCAATATAATCGAGAGTAAAAGGACCACCAAGGAAATAAAAGAGGATTGTGAAGAGATTTTTCATTTTCTTAACAAAGAATCACTAGGCCTTAGAAAGGATGATTGTTATGAAATACTAGGACATATTGATATTGTAAAGAGTCAACTTGACATCAAAGAAATATTAGAGGCATCCCAGGATGAAATTTCACAGCTAAAGGAGGTTGATATCACTTAAATAGATAGATGGTTGGTAAGGCCTGTTATCGCTCAGTTTGTAGGAGGGGTTTAGGTAGCTTGAAGTCAAGGCTCAAACTGGCGTAACAGGAGCTTCCCCACCCACTGTCACCTCGATGGGGAGCTCTTTATATTTAGGGTGGCTAATCCCAAGGGAGACATCCCTAGTAATCTAGGTTTCTGAAAGGGATAAAGGTCTAAAGGATCAAGATAAGAGTTTCCTTTCACAGATTACTACCAGGAGAGATAGTCAAGGGTGAAGGTATTCCACTGCGAGAGGCACCTGTTTGCGAGACAAGGAAAATAAAACTAAAAATGTGTTGCAGTGGTTAGTACTTCAAACATTAATGACTACCTTTAACACATATGAGAAATGATGAAAGTAATTATTGACGAAGTCAATGATTGCAAATAAAACTTATATCTTATGTCACTTCTTCAATAAATACAAAATGATAAGGGCATTCAATGTACACAATCAATCCTTGTTATATCACAATGCAATAAATATCACACATCTGCTCATATATAAATATTGTTGCTGCGTCACTATTGCAGATTTAGGGTGACGTCAACCCTAGTATTAGGTCAATTCTTGAAGACAATGAGAGGAATGTTTTGTCAAATAATCTTGTGAAAATACTCAGCAACTCAAAGCCTATCAAGAAGGGTGACAATGTCAAAACGTTTCAAGGCCAAACAAGGGTTTTAACAAGTATGACGTCACCTATATTGTTGCTAGTTAGGGTTAGGTTAGCTAGTCAAAGAGGTGGACGTTTGGCTAAATTGACCAATGAAAATGCTTAAAACCTCTATGGCTATCAAGGGATGATTCAGCAGCAACTTTTAGTCCAAACAAAAGTTCAAAATAAGGCAAGACGTCATCAGTAATTAGGGTTAGTCTAGACGCTAGGGTTAGTTAGGGTTTCAAATTTAAAGAGTTTGAAAGAGTTGTTTTGAGAACTAAGAGCTCAACGCTTTAGGTTTAGACTAGTGACTTAGGGTAAATGGAGTCAAGGAGTAAGGCTAATGTCTTGGGAGAATATAAATCTAAGGACGGGAAGGTTAGGATTTGTAGTGCTGCAAAGGCAAGGCCACAAAGTCAAAACCCTAAGGGGAGGAGGCTCATTCCGGTGTTGCAAAAGCAAGGCCTCATGCTCCTCCCTCTTTCCTTAGAACTCTTTGTAAAAACGGCTAGCTTCAAACTATAAGTCTAGGGCTGAAAAGTGTTGCTTGGGG
>ML787857.1:480644-550431 GCA_009831015.1 Picea engelmannii | reverse complement strand
CAGGACAAGTCTGGCTGAGAAGAAGAAAGATGGGCCCTCCAGGGCCATGCTCAAGTCAATCTCGCTCTCGGTACTCCATGTCTAGGACCATGTGGGCCTCGAGACATGATCTCCTAGTTATCCCTAGATATTGGGGATAACAACGCCAAATTTATAGTTACAATCAATGATTTCTGAAGATAAAATAATAGAAGATGGGTTGGCACAATTACAAAAGAAGTTGTATCTTTTTGAGGCAAAAGACATGATAGAACCTTCTAGACTATTAGTACAATTTTTAAGCAGGCCTGTTGACTGTCTTGAGAGAGGTAAAGGGAGTATCTCAAAGAATCAATGAAGTAACAGGTGCATATTTGTTTCTCCTAGTAAGAGAAAGAGATAGAGAAGAACAAAGTGAAACGATTCAATTTTTCATTTTGTAATTGTCATTACCTAGGAATAATGAGAATTCCAACCGCCTAGGGTTGAGAATATCTTTTATAAATATATTTTCAAAAGACTAAAGAAAGGTTGGATTTTTTCCATATGTAGTTGAGAAAGCTCTCCTCATTAAGGTTAATACAGATACATATCAGAGATTCCGCATTTCGTTCATTTCAGTTATGTGTTATTTTTTCTTTCCATATTCCGATATCTTTTTATATATCTCTTTGATGAATTCTTGATCACAATTTAGTACAACATCTACTATGGTTACATTTCATTTAGTGATTTAATAGTGCACAGTTTTTCCTCTGCTTTACTGTTAGTAAATACAAGACCTGTGAGTTAATTGAATTGCTACATTTTATGCTTCATTTAAGGTTATATCATCTATTTTATTCTTTTGTAGCGAAGTAATATTCTTCTGTAATAAATGCCTTGATTTGTCTAACAGCTTCATGTTTTTCTCTCATTACACCCAATTCTTTTAATTTTAACTCAGATACGAAAGACGACCTCTGATCTGTTATGCTGTTAATTCATTTTTAGGAACTTTTATCACATAACAGAGGTAGAAAACACAAACACTAAAACCTCCTTTATTTATGGATGCCTTGACATTATACTTTGAAGCATTAAGTATAAAATCAGGAACATCAATCATAATCAACAGTCAATTATATAATGAACCAGATCACTTGAACGCAAGTGTCCTCAAAGAATAAGTCCAATCAGGTGTGTGCAAGAACTAGATGTTACATACACGCCCTCTTGTTTTAAACTTCGTCTCAAAGTTTCACAGTATATAAGTGTCGAAACAAATATCTCATAATGTCTATATGTCTAGCTATTAAACAAAAATGGAAACTGTCAATGCATATCATGTGTGTCCTAGGTCATCGAGTGTGGACTATAGTTGTCCCACTGGACCTTGACCTGATCTACTGTTATATGCCATAGCTGTCAAATGTGATGGTCTAGAATGTGGATTGGCTTCTTAGTGAGCGCACCCTCTTACGATACCTTCAAGGAACTCATGTCAATCACATGTATAAGATCACTAACATAATGTCTTAAAACGGATACGTGAAAAACATCATGCATACACTTCAAAGAATCAAGAAATTCTAGTCAATAGGCCATGCACCCCTTCTTTTCCACAATTTCGAAAGGTCCCATGAACCTAAGAGAGAGTTTATCCCCCTTTCCAAAATTTATTGAACTCTTGTGCGGCTTCACCCACATGAAGACTTGATCACCAACTGTGTAACTACAGTCGACACGATGCACATCAACATAACTCTTATGTCGATCCTACGCATCCTTGATCCTTTTTCTCATTTTTTGCATTTGATATTCCATCTCTTAGATCGCTTCCGGTCCCACCAAGACCTTATCGTCGAATTGATCCCAACTCAAGGGCATCTAACATAGTCACTCATAAAAAAATGAGAATGGTGCCATCTTAATGGTGCTTTGATAACTGTTGTTATATGAAAATTATACTAGTGGAAATAATTCCTTCCAAAACTGATGTTGGTCCATCACCTACATACGCAACATATCCTCTAGGATTTTGTTTGTTATTTCGGTCTTCTCATCTGTCTCTGGTTGATATGCAATACTAAAGTTAAGTTGGGTTCCCAAGGCCTCTTGGAAAATAGTCCAAAATCATCCCGTAAACACATATCCTCGATTGGATATAATCTTCTTAGGCATTCCATGCAACCTCACAATCTTGTTGATGAAAAATATTTCTATGTTAGGTGCCCAATACATCGTATGCATAGGAATAAAATGAGCACTCTTCGTTAGAGCGTTGACTACCACAAAAATCGGGTCGTGTCTCCTTGCCTTCAATGGAAATCCAACAATGAAATTCATCGAAATTAACTCCCTAGACATATTTCCACATAGTTGACTATGCCTAGCTTCATTCCTTTCCATAGGAATAAAGGTTTAAGGTCTACCCTCATCTTTGTGACTCTCGAATGAGCCATGTACACTATTCTATGAGCCTCGTTTAGGTTCAAACTCCTCAACTCATTGTTGGGTGGTACATAGATCATATTTTTAAATATCGATAATCCTTCATTGTGCATGTTAAATCCCTCAAATTTTGGTACCATCATTTTTTTTGTCCGATATAATTCTGGACATCTTTGTACTAGTCATCGTCATGTTGTAAATTTCGAATATTTTCACGTAGATTCATTTGAAGAGGCATCACTAAAAATATGCGTGGTCTCCGACTCAATGTATAAAACACTATGTTTATTGTTCATTTTATGTAATTAATCTCAAAATCATACTTGCTAAGCAACTCCGACAAATGCCTTTTTCGCACATTCAGGTCACTTTGCATATAAATGTGTTGCAAATCACAGTGGTCTGTTTTTAGCTTCAATTTTAATCCAATCAGGTAGTGTCTCCAAACTCTCAAGGCATATACAATGGCTAATAACTCGAAGTCATGCGTCGCATAGTTATCCTCATGCCTTCTCAACTTTCTCAAGATGTAAGTGATCACATGACTGTTTTTCATCAAGAATTCACCTAATCCTTCTTTGGATGTGTCAGTGCATACCAAGAAGTCCTCGTCCATGTCAGGGACCTTTAGTATCGGCGTTGTCATCAACAACTCCTTGATCCTCTGAAATTCTTCTGCACATTTCTCGGTCCAAACAAACTTCTTGTTCTTCTTCTGCAATTCCATAATCAGATTTTCTATCTTCGAAAAAACCACGACAAACCGTCGATAATATCTCGCTAAACCCATGAAGCTATGCCCTTTTGGGACATTTATCGGCATAGGTCATTCCATAATATCATCAACATTTGTCAGATCCAAAACAATACCTTCGTCGGAGATGACATGCCCTAAGTAATGAATATTCTATTGATAAAACGAGCATTTCAACAGCTTCCCCAAAAAATTGTTTTCTCATTAACATTGTAGTACCAGGAGCAAGTGTTTTTCACTCTCCTCCATCATCCAAGAATATATCAAAATATCATCAAAGAATACTTGGACGAAGTTGTCCAAGTATTCATGGAACACCCTATTCATCAAGCTCATAAATACCCCTGAGGCGTTTGTCAGTCCAAATGGTAAAACAAAAAACTAAAAAAGTCCAAACCTCATCTTAAAGGAGGTCTTAGGGATGTTGTCCTCCTTGATCTGCAATTGGTGATACCCTAATCTCATGTTGATCTTCGAAAACACCGCCGTGCCTTTCATATTATCAAACAGATCATCAAACCTTGGAAAAGGATATTGATTCTTGATCATTGCCTTGTTCAATTGACGATAGTTAATGCAAAGTCTCCACAACCCATCCTTCTCTCGTATAAAAATCATAGGGACACCCCACAGTGACACATTTGTATGTATAAGTCCTAGATCCAACAACTCCTTCAGTTGCATTTTCAACTCTTGTAACTATGGGGTCAAAATCTGATAAGGTGTTACTGTTATCGGTTCAGTTCCCAGTTTTAGGTCGATGGTAAATTCCAAATCCCTCTCGGGTGGAAACCCAGGTAACTCCTCTAGGAAGACATCCACAAAATCGCATACTACCAGAAGGTTTTTGAGTCCTTATAACATGCCTTTTTCGTTTAACGCAAGGATCACATATAGCTAGCATCCCTTGTGCATGCTCTTCCGTAGTTGTAGGGAAGAGATGAACCTTAGTGAAACTCCCTGGTTCCTGCCTACAATAACGAATCTTTGGCCCTCATCATCGACCAAGATCAACCTTTTCATCTTACAGTTGAGTATTTCCACATGCAATTCCAACTAGTCCATACTGATCATGACGTCATAAGACCCTAAGATCATGATGTACAGGTTAGCACTCATGAAAAACTCTCCCAGGTTAAGGCTAAAAGCCATAACCTTCCCTCCAACCTTATGTTTGGCTCTTGAAGCCATTTCTACAAATCTCAACTCATCCTGT
Organism: Picea engelmannii; assembly: GCA_009831015.1. Taxonomy (NCBI): domain Eukaryota; kingdom Viridiplantae; phylum Streptophyta; class Pinopsida; order Pinales; family Pinaceae; genus Picea; species Picea engelmannii. The sequence goes on along the minus strand of ML787857.1, from coordinate 546,049 downwards.
TCGACTTCCTCTACCTTAATTCTTTTTAGCTCTACACCAGAAATAAAACTCTTTGTAGCACTTGGATCTATCAAATTACTAAGGATATGTTCAGTGATGGTACCTGGTGTCTCCAACACATTCGACTGGTGCTCTGCCTGGCGATTATTCATCCCTGCATGAATCTAATGGGCCTTGACAAAATGACCCATGGTAGTGGGTCTGGATGATCCATATGCTTCGGTCCTCTCAACTGGAAAATCATGCTGGTAATTTGGCTCTCCACATGTCCAACACCCTATCTTCGTTCCAGTACTCCTAGTACATGAAGTACAAGTTGAAAGCTCACGGGCCTAGAACCCTGGTTTGTTCTGTTGAACAAGCCTAAACTACCGTTGTTGTGGTTGATGTTGCTACTGTTGTTGTGGTCGACATTGTTGTTGGTGTTGTGGTCCTCTGTAAGGATTTCTCTACTAAGGTGTTGGTCGTCGAGGTGTAGTGAAAGTTCATCCTCTCAGAGTGCCTCGATTCTCTAATGCAATACTAACTGGTGTCTGATGATGTTGTGCACTAGATGTTGTCGGTCCTGTCGATATTTATAAATTCCTACTCTAACCCCTGCTAATGAGCTCCTCCTTTGCTATGAGTGCCTTTTGGACAACATCATGCAAGGTGTGAGGCATCTGAATCCTCACCTTTACACAAATGTTGACACTAAGGTGGAACACAAACTTTTATACCTTAAGTTTTATGGTATTCAGGTGGGGAGCATACCGAGGCATATCCATAAAATGGGCCTTGTACTTGGGCACCATATGGTCTCCCTGTCACAAGGCGTTGAACTCGTTAAGATGACGCTCAAGGAATTCCTTAGACAAATACCTCTCCCGAAACCATTCCTCGAATAGTTCCCATGACATGTCTTCAATGGCCATGTTAAATTGCGACAGGAGCATCTTCCACCAAAGAAGAGAACTCCCTTTCAGTTTAAAGAATACCATGCAGACCTTGATATTGGAGGTATAGTCACAAAGTGAAAAACACATTGCCATATTCTCCAACCATGCCTCGGTGGCTGCGTCATCCAGGGCACCAAAGAACACGAGGAACTTGACCTTATCGAGTTTGCGGTGAATGCTACCAGTACCAACTGGGGCACGCGATGGAATCTCAGGAGGTGTCGGTGCCCTGGCCCCATATCTATCTAAACAACTGATCAATGCCTCAAACATCCTATTAAAAGATCTCATTAGCCCAACTGTATCACCCACAGTTATTTGTTCATGCTCGACAACATGTTTGTATCCCTGGAGGTTAGACCCCTCACGCGTGGATGCTACTAGGGGCATCACACCTCCTCCCCTAGTACCTCGTCATCTGCCTCCTCGACATCCTCTAGCCATGATTACCTGCACAAATACAAATCAATTTTAATTAGTGACATTTTATAATGAAGTATTTAATCAATGGTATTCGTAGTGATCCCAAGTCACATGTCGAACCGGCTCTGATACCATATGTAACGAACCCAGTCATTAGGACAACAAGCCTCACATAACAAGTACAATTTTTTTGTTATAATTTTTTTTTCAGGAAAGTAATACAAAATTACACTCAACATCAGAACATGACAATGAACTCAACGCACACAATTCACGCAATGTACAACATAACGACCTAGCATACTAGCACATCATGCAACCAAAAGCAGCATACGACATGCAATCAAATGAAGAATAAAATGAATACCCTCCTACCCTACCCTGCAAGGTTAGGACCTCTTGGACACATAAGCAATGCTCAAGCCCAAGTTCCCATCTATTTTGACCATCTAAGGTCTCAAGGATACCGACTGATCTGAGGAACAAGGAGGTGTCTACATCCCTCCCGACACAAGCAAGACCATGCCTACTAAGCTAAAGGGAAAAAATCTATCCAACCAAATGCAACAGCTTCAACGACACAAGTAGCTAGAACCTTCCCAACGAGTAAGAAACAATCACAATAAAAAGTTATAGAGCAAGGTGCAAAACATCAATTCCAATAATTACCATCATCAACAAGAAGCCCAAGACCCAAGGCCACGTAATCATACACACTTATCGATCAATGCGGTCAATAATCCAATCATAAAGAATCATACTTCCACATGGAAACAAGTGTGATTGTACTAAGGCACAAACTAAACCATTCCAAACCTTCAATTGTGACACAATCCAATGCGCCAGAAGTCCAAACTTAAGTTGTCATACATTAGATGAAATCTATAAACAAATCACTCAATCAACAAGATAAATAAGACATAGGGTAACTACATTCAATATATTTTATTTCGTGGCCCCCCAGGGGGCAACTCAATTGGAAAGTGTCGTGAAAATGAAGTTCCATGAGGTTTCGAGTTCAACTCCCCCCGACTTACAATGTGTGTCACGTAAGAGGCATCGTGGGCACACCTAGAGTTTATAGTGGTAGCAGTTGGATAACACGACCACATGTAACGCGAGCACGTGCCCAACTAGTTGTTGATTCCGTCAGACATATATATATATATATATATATATATATATATTATTTCGTGCAACGAACTGGATAGATTTCTTGTTTTCTTACAAGGCAGTCATATGTGGTTCCCTTTTAATTGCGGAACAACCTAGATGTATCTCTTTAACCATTTTACCAACATAGAAACTATGTCAAGCACAAGGTAACCAACCACAATCTAAAATTCAACATATAACAACTTCAAGTATCAATTAACCCTTCCATTTTAAAGTGGGTTTTATTAATCAATAAATCAACTACATTCTTTTAACTCCTCTGGATCAATATTAAACAAAGAAAACATAAACATGTAGAAAGAAAAAATATAACTGATCTAGAATTCAATAATAAATTAAGACTAGACAAACCAAAGCGGAGATTCCTAGTCTTATCTCAAGGAAGAATCTCTTCCCTACCTTCTATTTTTAAAATACTCAAGAAGTTAAAGTCTATTATGATTTAACATACAGTTTATCCTAGGCTTATCCAAACTGAATAAATTAACTGAGATACAATATAAAGCAAGTTATGATTCGAAAATGTCGTTATTGAATACACTCATGATAGGTGATTGCAGTAAAAAGGACTATGAATTGACTGCTTTTATCTTGCCAGAATGTATTTAAATGAGTTGTTGATATTACAAGTATCTAATTTCATTTTAATTTCTCAATTAAAAATTGAGACTCACAATCCCAATCATAAAGATGAAATAATTTTTAACAAACAAGAAATAAAGGTGAAGTTGTTATGCTAGCCGTCACATGCACCAACCCTTGAGACAATATCCAATTCTGACAAAAAAATAATCACGCGGTACATTAAGAAAACGACATGTGTAAGGTGTGTGCGGTTGGGAGATTTACGAACAACATTGTGAAGTGTGCCCTTTATTTTTATTGACATCAGTTGGGCAATACGCCTCTGCTTGTAACACTTGAAACTAAAAGTCTGCTAAATGATATTTTCCATTTTATTATTACAATACACATTCCCTGATAATGATCAATTGTTGTAAAAACAATTTAACTATTAAAAATGGTTAATCATGATATTCATAGCGATAAATTAAACTATTGTAAAATGATTAAGTTATATGAGTGATAATCACACTATCATGATTAAAACCTTAAAACGGTTATATAAAAACAATCTTGATCTAAAGGAATGACCACCATAGTAGATACCTTGCCATAAATACAACCGCCATAATTATGTTATAAAAATATTCCTAAATTATAGAAACACTGCCAGCTCTAACCACTAAATATTTAAAATATTTGTGTGATTATTTAGGATCTTTGTGTACTTATATTAACACCTCTTTGTAATGATAAAATGGATATTAAAATCTTAGCTTATTTAAACCCAAGAATCTCATAATTAGCAATAATTACCTCTGCCAACTGTCAGTAAACAAAAATTCACAAAACAAAGAAATATTTAATAATTACATTTGCGAATTAGAAATATTTAAATTTCCCAAAGAAATATCATAATTCATGGATAAAAAAAACAAAAGAAATCTCAGAAATAAAAACAAGGCAAACTTCCACTGGACAAATAAATTTTACAAGGGTAAGTACACTATAACTACAACATGCACAAGGTAAGTAATTCATTACGCGGAATTTATTGAAGGTGCGGGATGGGTTGCATCACAAGAAAACACGACCTTCTTGAGGGAGACATAGCCACAAAAGGATAGCGTAGGACATGGTCGCCACTCAGAAAACGTGGACAGAAGAAGAGGGAGAGTTCATGGGTGTCAGAGGAACCCATAGAGGAAAAAATCATGCAAGCGCAGGGGATCTCTAGACAATTGTTGGGCAAGGGAAGGTGATGTAGCTGGAGTTTGAAACAAGAAAAATGTTCCTCTCTTCATGCAATCCATTGCTAAGGTTCCAGCCACAACTTAAAGCAATAAATCCAGAATAAAAAGATAATACACAGACCCACTATTTGAATTCCCCCTCACGCAATCCAACAAGATTATAAAAAGATAGGACAAGGTTTTGGGTTTGGTGCTCGTTTTGGCCACTAGAAGACTTAGACAAACTACCAGAAAATAAAAATGATACACAACCAACATTGAACTGCAATACATACAAGGATTATAAAAACACAGACAATAATCTCACCAGTGCAACTATCATTGTGAAACAAGAATAAGAGAAAGCATGAAGAAAAATTATAATGAATAATGGTTTCTCTACTACTGGAATTGGGCTACAGATACTTAAACAAGCAACGCTCTATGTGCAATAGAGACCATAAACTGTAGATGGATGTAGTCTCTCTTGAGTGAATCATACAACCTTACATTAACAAAAAACGTAGAGTGATGAACCGAAAATTCATACCATCTATATGTAAATCAAAATGCATCCACCTATATAAAATTATAAAATTTAGACATGTGTACCTTGAGTGAAGGAAAAGGTTTCATTGTTGTTGTCTTGCACTAGCGCTCCATTCCGATTCTCCTTGCCAACTGCTGAGACCTCACTGGTACCTTCCAACAAACTCTAGGGGTACCGTTCTTCCCTGGGAGCCCCCGAAGCCGAAAAGGGGCCATGGATACAATACTAGAGAATTCTAGGTCCCATCTCACCTCACAAGGTCGAGCTACCACTTGTTATCCAAGCTAGGTATCCCAACTCCCACAAGAAAATTCAGTCAATACGAAATTCTGGCAGTGTAACCGTACTCTTACCAGACGTGATCCATACTCCTCATCTACCATCATTTTTATACATTTTTCTTAGTGATTGCTTTCCCAAACCCTCATTGTATTCTTTTAATTAAATTTAATTAGGATAAACCTCCCCCATACAAATGTCACTCGATCCCTTAGTTGCACCAGAAAATCAATTTATTAATTAATCAAATTCGCTTATTTCCCTCACCCACCTAAAAGTGTTCCTAAAAATGCTCTTCGACGCCCCTTTATTCCCTTACATTTCTTAAATGACCAAGGCCTTTCTTAAAACGTAGTTGAGTTCACAATTTGAAGGTTCCAAGGACTAGATTCCCTACTATGTTAGAAACTTCCCTTTTTCTGAAGTTTCCCCTTTTCTGCTTAGTTCAGATTTAGCATGTTTAGATAAAAACAATAGTTTATTCTTTTAATAATTTAATCCTCCATTAAAATTTTTACTTTAATAATCAAAGTTTGAAGTTTTCTTTACCCCCTTCTTGTTACATGTCTATTTACTTTAATTTTTTTTTTCACAGGTTCTACTTATTCTTAGGTTTTAAATTCACTGGTCTTGGCGACAGTTCTTAAGGGAAAATTTTGTTATTAAACTTACTCATAACATCATTCATTTTAAGGCCAACCAGGTCCTAATGAGGCATATTTTTCTAGGTACTAGGTTTATTAACTTACCATAGCTAAAATCACGACATTCCCTTCAGGACGCACTATGTTCTCCAAGGGTTCCACTCGCCAGCATTATGTTTTTATTTTCACGAATTTCCCTTCAAGACGCACTACGTGCTCCAAGGGTGCCACTCACCTCTTGACTGAATTTGGTAGATGTCAAACCCCTAGAGTCAATACTCTATCATGGCCTCTACAGAATAAGAACCCTACCTTATTGTGCGCTCCTTAGAATCATCGTGAGCGACTGTCACAGTCTTCCCTCACGGTATCGCAGATCTATCGAACTAGGTAATAGTTAACCGACATTTCGAGCCATGACGAGTGTGCTAGTAGGATGCGACAGGGTTGCTGCTAAACCTCTCCCTCAATATCTCCATTTGTCCTGCGTGACCCTTTTACTCAAAAATGTGAGTTTGGTCAACAAGCTATTGTCAACCTGCATCCATCAATGAAACATGCGAGCGATAACAATAAACATCATAATATCTATTCATATGTCACATATGTAATATCAAAAGCATCCAAACCATAAAATTCCACTCCCTGACTCAATCTAGAGTCCTAGGAGATCCCTTTATGCCATCAAAATCCTCAAACGTCCAGGGTCCTGCACACTCAGGAAAACCACTCTATAACATCTGTCGATATAAATATAATAAGATAACAAATCATCAGATCCTCAACATATCATAATCATAATCAACATTCAATTATATAATGAACTGGATCACTTACACGCAAGTGTCGTCAATGAATAAGTCCAATCAGGTGTGCACAGGAGAAGGATGTTACACACTTTTTGTTCCACCCGAAAAGGTTTATGTTTCTTCAAGATATAACCATTTTTGTGAGTTTTGGAGGTACATAATTTATTTACTACGTTAATGTTTTATTTTATTTTTTTATTTACTATGTTAATATTTCATTTGTTTTGTTTATATTCCTAGGTGCTACACTTTTCATCTGTTTATGCTCTTTTCCATGTTCTTTTCAAAATCTTGGAATACCAAAAACATAATGGAAAGTGTTTTCTTTTCTATGTATTATGTTTCATCTACAACTTATGTGATCTCAACAAATGAGAAATAGAGAGAAAACTTGCACTTTCTGGGTCGGCCAACGAAGATTTAATCTCGATATTATAAAGTTTAGGATTTGTTTTTTTAAAATTGAGTTTTGTTTTTATGTGTGGGAGTACAGGAAAAAAAAAGAGAATCACCTCCCCCTACGTAACATTTTTTATTTATTTTGCATTAGTTCACTTGGTTAAAAATTACTTTATTCAATAAAAATTCTTGAGTTCAAGTCTTTCTAAATTTCATTTAAATTATAAAAAGTGAATCACTATAAAGTGATTTTAATGTTTTTTTTAATAATTTTTTACATGTAACTTCAATGTAAAAAGGATTCTCACTCATTTTATAAAAGTGAATCACTTAATGGAAAAGAAACTTATTTGTCAAAGTGAGCTTATAGGAAAAGTTAGAGAAGGAAGGGGATTTTTTCACTCACACACGTCATTGTACATCCATCACCAAGTGGATGAACCTTTACCTTCCACATGGAACCTTGATTAACTTTTATAAATTTCTTAAAAATGACATAACTTTGACATCCAAAGTCCATTTTCAGTGCTCCATTTTTTGAAACTATCGAACTTTCCATCTAAATACTCAACTTCTTCTTTTTAAGCCATATTACCTACATGTTTTAATATGGTTAGTCCAAGTGATATTTTTCTTACCAGTTAAAACTACTTCTCATGAAAATCCCATATGAAAGATGTACTATGAAGTAAAGGACTTTATCATATTACCCTGTGAAAAGAAACTCTCACCATTATTGCTTCAAATAAATTCAAATAGGAAAAACAAAATGAAGCATGTGGATTAATTGAAATGTGGATTAATAGTGATTTATGATTTCACCTTCAAGGAGTTGATAAACTAGAAGATGCTTGAGAAAATATGTAAACTGTATTTGGTAAACAAAATGAGATTGAAGCCCACTAGCTTGAAAATCAACATCCTAGTAATTTCTCTTTTATTGAATATTATGTATTTAAGTTCGAAACACTCAAACTTTTATTTAAAAACTATAAAATAGAAAATAATGATGACCAATTCATATATGTTATTCTTGTTAATATTGGCGCCACATATATCTACTTTTCACTCAATGAGCGAATCTTTAGGGGCCAATTACATATCACTTTCCTAGGTATACTACATTATGTTATTGATTGTTGAGTGTTTATGGTCTATATTCCATATCCATGAACTTCTATAAGAGAATGGCACTCACTAGTTGAGAGGGGGAGAGAGGCCATGAGAATTTGTAATGGCATTTTGGTGACAAATTGATTGAAAAGGAAATTTGGTTTTTACTATTTTAGTGGAAGTAGGATTTGGGGCCCTCAACCTTTCTAGATGAGGGGTTTGGATTGGTGGAGAGAATTGTATCCTCCATCAATTCATCAATTCATGTTGCCTTTTACGAGATCTATACTTGAATTCAACTTTGTAAATTGAAGCTAATTAAGAAGAAAAGTTAAATAATTTGGATTCTTGTTATTTAGATTTTGGTGTTTACCTAGTCATGGAAATTGTCAATTCATGTTGAAAAATTATTAATTTAAAATTTTTGGAAGATGAAATATACATTTCTTGTTAATTCATGAATTTCTTGTAAGTTGTATTTGATTTGTAATGAATCTTTGATTATATAATTAGTATCTAGTATAATTTAGTGTCATCCCATCCTCCCTTACATAAACTACTATAATGGAATTAATATAGGGATAAACTTGAGATTAATATGATCCAAGGTGAGGGGTGACAAGAGGGGGAGGGGTTATCTATGACCCTGAGTAATCTCGAGAACTAGTCTACTCCTAGGGCTTAGGAGAAGAAATCAACAACATAACAGAAGCTTTAAGCCTCTCGCAAGGACTCGACCAAGCTCGTAAGCTAGCCATCAATGAAATCACAGTGATAAGAGACTTTCAAATTCTAATCCAATTTATCGTCACCAATTCGTTGCCAAACCAAATGAAACTTCGACAAATCTTTAAGAAAATTTAGAGGCTCTCTAATTCCTTCCGAAAGATCGATTTTTTTCATGTACTCACCCATCTAAATTGTAAAGAAGACCAGTCCGTAAATGAAGAAACCCCCTTGAGCAAGGATCGGCTCTCCCTCAAGGAGACCCTGTCTTTCACCCCTCTCCCGTAGTGGCACGTGGTGAGTGGTCAACTAGAAATATCGAGGCATGTGGAATTCAGATCCTCCTCGTGCCCTGACTCGTGGAAGCTCCTCCCCATCACACTGGTCCGTCACTTCCCCGCGCGATGGTAGTTCATCTCCTAGCTCACGTCTCTTTGCTCCCCCCCGCACGAACCTTCCTTCACATCCCTCATGCAACTCTATAGTGAGCCCATCCCCTTCATGCATGACCCTCGAGCGGGGCCGTTCCTTTCCATGGCAACACACACTTGCGATGCTAATAAATCAAGGGGGGCAAATGCTTATAGCTCATTTCCCAATGGTGATTGTCTTTCTAGATCGTTTGGTGTTGCTTGGTCCCTCGACCTTATTTTTCTCTCAGTTTATCCTTTAGCCCGTCCAATGGCCTCTAGTTCCAATTCCACCTCTCCCCCTAACCCCCCTCCTTCTCTAGAACAAGAAATCATAAGATTAAGCGAACTCTCAGCATGAATAGAGGATTTCTCCTCCGTTTAGATGGGGAAGGTGGTCAAAGATTCGAGATTCTCGAGGAAGATTTAATCCAACTCAAAGTGGAACTGGTCGAAGCCCTCATGTACACGCCACAACAGGCCAATGGAAAAATAGCTGAATTGGAGGTAAGACTGGAAAAGTTGGAGCTTCAAGCCACCAGTTCGACCCACTAGACTGACGAAGGGATGAAGGCTCCGCTGAACGAAGGACCCTCAAATCCAGACCAATAGGTTTAATTATGCTCCTCTTCACTAATGAAACTGACCCTCTTTTGGTTCTCTGGCAAACTCAATGTAAGAAGGATTTTATCCATTTTTTGTTCTTCACGGAGACACACTGTAAGCAGGATCTCAGCGTTTTAGTAGCCAAATTTTGGATCCTAGGACATCATGGGAATTTCGGATCTTTATATCAGGACGGTCATATATGTAATCTTGGAATTCATGCACATGATGCATGTATGAACTTTGTAGTTTTTCTCACAATGGTCATACCACTACTTCTTTAATATCAATTCCACTTTCTTGTAAAAAAAAAATTTGATCCAAGGTGATGTCATCACATAACTAATGCACAAACGAACTAATAAATCAATGCACTAAATCGCTTTGTACTATATCAATACCAAAATAACTTTACCATTTATTATATCAATACATAAATAAATGCATCGTTTTGATTGATCATTTTTCATTCTATAGTTGTTGAAATCACAATATTGAATCATTTTTCATTGTATCATTACTAAATTAATTGCACTAAATAGTTTTACTAAATCGAATGTTAAACATTAATTTGTGATTAATGTGCATCTATAATTTGTATCAAATTATTGAGCTAACAAGTCTAGTAAAGAGAAAATGTTTGTGTGAGATTGTTGTCACTTATATCAAATGCATTGCATAGAAAGTCAAATTATTATAATTGTTCTCTACTTAAGTTTACAAAGGTGAAAATGCATTATCCCCTCTATATTTAAACATGTAACCTCCAAAAACAAAACACATATTCTTATAAATACAATTAAAAAATGCTTAGCCTTATAAAAATATACAATAAAATTGAAAATATTATAAAAACCTTCATAAAAAGTATTTTACATTTATCAATTAAAAAATTAACTAAATTAACTAATATTAATACAAATACTACTTCATATAAAAAATTATTAATATTATGATATGTTAATTATGAATGTAGATTTTTATTTTTGAGTGCTTTACAACATATGTATATCTTACTATTCATCTTTAGATTTTTATTTTTGAGTGCATTACAACATATGTATATTTTACTATTCATCTTATGTGGTGTGCGTTACAACATATGTACACTAAATATCACTCCCGTGACGATGCACGATTCCTGTTAATTTATAAATATAGTCACTCAAAGTTGGTGCAAAAAGTTATAAGAAACATCTATGTGATATGCATTCACAGATCGACTCATTCAATGTTGTTGCCCAGATTAATTAATAATAAAATATGCCCGTATGCTATCCAGGTCCCTCGAAGCAACGGATTTGTACCAAAATTATCACATTTGACTCGGAGAGCAGAGTTACATCCAGCCGTAAGAACCAATGAGGTCATTATAGAGAAAGTAAAAAACGTGTGCACATACCAAGTAATCATGGTTTCTCTACTGTAGTCTCTGTGGAAGGTTTTGCAAAGCCACTGGTCAATGTTTTATAGACAGTTTTATTTCCTTTCCAGCAAATTGTCCATCGTGGATCTCAGCGTTAAACTAAGCAGAATGGCAGGTCTGAGTCAAAGTTTTAAGGAGAATGGCAGGTCTGAGTCAAAGTTTTATAGACAGTTTTATTTCCTTTCCACCAAAATCTGGACGAGAATGGCAGGTCTGATTGATTCAATACGATTCCGTGAATAGTAATTATCACTGTTATCATTGATTCAAAACTTAAATAAAAAAATTTACAAACATTAAATCCAAATCTCAATATTCATTGGTGAACCGAAAGCTAACAAACATGAAATCCAAATCTCAAATGGCAAGATTCATAAAACTAGAAAAGAGGAAGAGACGATAGTTTTGTCCTAATAAAAGAAAAGTGAAGTGGATACTGAGTTGGAGCTAGACTTGTCCTGCTTAAATCTAAATATTAATTTACCCTCATTCATTCAATTGTCATGCTTGCAATTTATTAAAAAAAATAAAAACTATTATCATTGTTCTAAACTAATCTTTCATATAAAATTCAATTCTATGTAAATAGCCTCTGTTAAAATTATAAACTCTACAAAGTTAATAATTATAAAAGTCAAAGTAAATATTCTCAATATCTATGATAAAGAGTCAATAATTCTACAACCCAAAAGAAATATTGTGAATATCTATCACCCATAAATCCATTGAAATAAGAAAGAAGCTAGATGAAAGTTTTTAGGATTTTTTATCTTACCAATGCAAATACTCTCCTCTCTTAAGATTGTAAACTAGTAAAACAAATAATCACCCCAATGGAAATCTTTTCAATATTTATTATTCATAAATATGTTGAAATAAGAATGAATCATTTTTTATCATTCAAAATTTTATTTAAATATAGTTTAAATATTTGAAAGATTTAGGATTAGGTGGAACAAGAACCCCAAGGTGGCAATGAGTGTGCACTTTGATTATTGAGTTTTTATAAATAGATATGTTAATCTTGAAGAGATTTCAACTAGTAGAGGAGGTAAATTCCTCAATATTCATATAAGGATTATCGATTCAATTTCTATTAATCTACATGCCATGATGTCTTGTAGATAGATTGACCCAAAGAATTATGTTGGACAAACCATTGTGTTTTTGGATATCAGGTAGCCATTTAATCTCGCACTCAAAAAATTGATGATTAAATCCTTAATTAAAATTTAATTTGTAATAGTTTTCTTTAAATTATTTCTAGCCAATCCTAGGTTTGACAAACTCAAGAAAAATGGATATCTCAAATATCAAATATCTATCCAAATGATAAATATGCATGGTTATCCATTAACATATAATGGTATTGAATATGGCTAGCACAGACTAAGTTTGGTTGTTTTGCTACACATATTATAAGTGGTATCTAATTGTATTTCAAATCCAAGAGTGTATATCCCAAGCTACAAAATGTTTACTACTTGACAATTGGGTGCTTGTCCATCCCCCCAATTGATGAAGACATGCACCTATTACTTGCGACACATATTGGCTCGGGCCCCAATTGGCATATGAGATAGAAAAGTGATTATATGGAGATGATTGATTTAGGCCAACAGAATAGTAGACATCATAGTTATAATTTTTCATTTAGTCCACTTTTACAGGTATTTATAAGATCTATTTTTGTTTGATGAATCTGGAAATCCATGCACTCTATGACTAATAATACTAGCAATATGATTGCTAAATCATATGCTGCAAATAAAAAAAGATAAACATAGATCTCTCAAAATATTAGTAAACCAATCAAGGAAAATATGTTACTATATTATTTGTTTCAAGGGGGAATAATAATGTCATCCCAAGTGTTGAATATTTTCAATGTAACCACAATCTAAAATTAACAACATTTCAATAGATCTAGAAGTATCCCCACAAAACGAAGTTGTGTTTAATGAAATCCCAAGATTTAAAAGTACCACGTTTCCTTACTTTCCCGTACAAAATCAAATTCCACCCAAAATTTTGAATTATATCAAAGTTACTAAGAATTGAAGTGGATAGAAAATTTCAATACCCATATTTCCTCTATAGTTTTGTCTCTTGGTATCATGCAACATTTCCATTAAAAATGAGACCTATCTTGATTTTAACTTTTTCTTTATGAGAATAACTATTATGATGGAAAAATCATATCTCACTAATAAATTAGGTTAAAAATATATCTATAAAAACATTCATTTGATAGGTGGTAGAGAAGTTCATTAATACCATTACACACTAGGAAATGAATTTCTATATTCCCTTCTCAATAGGGAATAATAATGTTCCTCAAAGTATCATAGTTCAGGCTCTCCTCATGAAACCCTAACCGTGCGCACAGGCATCCTCGGCCCTCTCGGCGGCCAGGCTTAGCTTGACCGCCACGTCGAATTCCTGCTCCAGATCCTTGTTTTGGATGCCCTCGCTGCCAGCACACGGATCTGGCTCAAGGGCGGTGTTTTGAAGGTCTGAAGGTCGCGACCCCCTTTTCGACGCCCTGTGCACAAAGCCGCGAATCGGCTCCTCCTGCGCGGCCTGAGTAACAACGGATCGGTGTTTCAGAGCGTGGACTCGGTGTTTCAGCGCGTGGTCTTGGCCTCTTACAGCAGCCGGTCAGGGGGATACGTGTTTTGCATGCGGGTTGTCTTCTTGTTGCTGGAGGTCGGCTTCGATGGCCCTGGATCCATTTGCCGAGAGGGGCAAAGACCCTTTGGAAGCATTCAAAGCGTTAGTCCGCTCGGCAGGACCCAAATCCAAGCCCTCTCTTTCCTCTAAGTTTGTTAAGAAGATGGAGGAGATCCCTTCTCTGGAACTATCTCCAGAGTAGCCATGCTCTCTTGCCCTCCTTCTAGCAGAAAAGTCCCTCATCGGAAAGTTCACAGGGTTATGGCCTAGCCCCAAAACGGTGGAGGCATGGATGGATGATTGTTGGAAATCGTTGATAAAGGGAACAACTTCTCTGTTCGCAGTAGGCAGGGGTTTTTTTGTCTTCATTTTCTTGACCAAAGAGGACTGTGACCTAGTTTTCAGATCTGGACCCTATTTCATGCGATCGAGAGGACTGTTCTTAGCCCCCTAGACTATTGACTTCAACCCCGAAGTCGAGATCACCGCAACTCCTGTTTGGGTTAGGCTGCCTCACCTTCCCTTGCATCTTTGGGGGAAAACTTCTCTGGAGGACATTGGGAATAAGCTTGGGCGTTTCCTAGACAACGCGGAGCCGAAAGGGGACCAGTATACCTGCGCTCGCATTTGTGTTGAGGTTAACCTCGGGAAAGGTCTTCCAGAAGACATTAAGCTCTCCCTGGGGGAATGGTGCCATATCCAAGAGCTGGACTACGAGCAGATTCCTTTTAAGTGCCTCCGATGCCATGCTTACGGTCATTTCGCAAGAAACTGCCCCAAAGCCTCTGAGGAACCGGGACCAATCAAAGCAGATGATTTTCAGCCCATATCTAACCGATGAAGGCAGTCAAAGAGAAAGGATCCACAAGCCCAGGCCCCGAAGGCCACTTATTCAGCAGAGGCAACTCTAGAAAATAAAAACAGTTTTGATGCGCTAAAGGAAGATGAAGCCCCAGAACCAGAAGCAACAACAGTCAAGGAAGATGCTCCAGTAGGCGAAAGCCTTCCAGAATCCACCCCCCCAGATTCAGTAGCAGCGAGAGAATTTCGGGCTTTAGATCCAAAACCCTCTGCCCATGCAGGCCTGGTTGTTACAGTCCCCTCTAGCGGCTCTGGGGGAACTTCTGAACCTGAAGACAATTCAGCCCCATCCCCTCCCATAACCCGAGGGTGAAGAACCAACAAAGCGCGCAGAGAAAAGGAGGCAACCTCCAACATTTCTTTAGGTTCTCAGAAAAAGTTGGACCCCTACATTAAGGGGAAATCTTCAGCCCCCTTGGTATAATGCTTTGCTTCTGTCTTTTGCTATGCTCACAGTTTGTGAGAATTTACTCATGTACGCAATCTTTGTCATACCATCGAATTAGCTCAAGGAGCAGAGGGGATTGGTCTCCCAAGACATTCACAAGAGGGTTGGCAGCACTGTTAGAGGTCACCAATCTTCTTCAGATTTGTAACTTTTTGATTCTGGCTGGTCAGAATTGCACTTAATACAACATAACCGTTTTCGTCAAAAAAAAATAATGTTCCTCAAAGTGCAATTTTTTCAATAATCCAAGATAATTAGCTCATTTTAATGTAAATATAAATTTAATCTCAAATTGAACATTTCAAAAGTAATATTTTTCTTACTAAAATTTTAATTTTATTCTAAACTGGATTACTTAAAACTTTATTATTCACATTTAAATAAATGCAAGTTTCCTTGACAAACAAAACAAAATTTTGAATTTATTAGAGTCCTTTCCTAAATTGTTTCTACAAAATCAAATTCCAACAAAACTATAAATTATATCCAAGTTCCTCCCAATTCATGTACATACCCACTAACATAGTTTACAAAATCAAATGAATTGCAGAAAATCATTTAACAATACATGATCAAGCTTGTGCCTTTCTATTTTTAATTATAAAAATATTGGAGAAAGGATAAAATTTATCATTGTAAACTCTACATGTAGTATTCAATCAAACAGTTTAGCATAAATATCATATTTTAAAAACAAAAAAACTTATAATAAAATTAAACTTAAAAGTTTAGTTTTACTCTAATTTTAATAGTAAGTACACCTATTGGAAATGGGTACATTTAATCATCTTTTAATCATAAATTCCAATAGTATGGTTATCCATTGAAGATATTGGCATATTCTTAGTTATCCTTCCAAATCAATGAATGAAATCTCATGTTCATAATTTTCTTGCATTTTTGAAGGCCACAGTTAACCTGTTTAACTTTTAACATTTATTTAATATGATTAAAAATTACTGTGATTATCTAATTGCCAAGTTCAAATGATTAACAAACTTAATTCCAACCCTTTCATATTCTTCATTCCTGTTTGGCTTAATGTGAATTCTGTCAGTCTTAATAAATCAGCCGCATAAATTCTAGCAACTCAAATGAAAAAAGCAAGAAAGAATGTTGAGTTGAGAATTTTACCAACTAAAACATGTCTACGTTCACCAGCCACTAGTTTTCACTAATTTTTGGATGTAGTAGTAATATTAAATATTGAATACAAATTGTTCAGACCTCATGCAAGTCTTAGTATGCGTCCGAAGATCTGGGAGATCTAATAGGCCATGTCCATTTTCCATTTGCACTTTTGACTAGGCCTGTATTTCCCTCATGCCACTAATGGGATGGAATATGAAGGTTGTCGATTAACAAATCACAACTCTTGTTGACAAGAGCTGGATCTCTACCGGAAGATTTGAACCGGGAGTTATCGTTGTGTAGAGAAAGCTGGATGCCCACATGAAAATATGTCCAGGGAAGCCAATTTATTAGTTTGCTGAGCCATCCCATGTTCTTGTTCATAAAAAGGCCCGGGACACTGGGAACCACATCGTGCTTGTTTACCGTCCTCAGAACTTTGACTCCAGTCTCCTCCATACGTTGGGCAAATATTTGGTTTCCTACTCGGGGAGAGGTGAAGGCAAACATTGTAACGGGTATAGGAAATTGCATACTGTGCATCTTGGCCATCTCATTGATATCATATGCACTTAGCATTGCAAGTAGAAGAAAAACTACTTTTGATGAAGTACTACTTTAGTAATAAAATTGTTTACAGGTTTGAATATCATATTGCATTACATAACTGATTTCACATTAATCTAAATAGTTGTATATGTTCCTGGTCATTAGAACAATTATTTCTAATAAATTTTATTATATTTTGATGAATCATATTGTTATCTATCTTGACCACACATGGCCAAGAAGGATAGGTTGATACTTCACTCATGTGATAAATAAGTATCAAGGAATTAAACTTGAAAGTGGATGGTTACTTTGGTTAAAATCTCATTTTGTTATGATTTTTGATATAGTATTGCATTATTTTATTGTTCCACAAAAAAGTTAAGAAAAATGGATTGTTTCTTGATTCTCATGAGAAAGAAACATTTACTAGGATATTTAAACAACTAAGAATTACTTTACATCAACTTGATAGAATGTGTTTTTAGGTAAGGTGTGTTTCCTTAATATCCATTATTATTCATTTGTAATTATATAATGAGATGGTCACAGTGAGTTATAAACATAGAGTGATTCAATGGTTCATATTTTCCTAAATATTAATGGCTATATTGATCCATGTATTAACACTAGATTCTTCCATGATCTCTATATAAATATTGTTGATGGTCATTTGTTGATCATTGATTGAGATAAAATCATTTGTAAAATCATTTTGGGGTCATGGATTGTTTCTCTATTTGAAACTTTTAACCACATAATAAACTAGTGTATTAATATTTGATTTACTTGTGTGAGTGAATTCTTAGGGTATTCGACCTATGTGGAAATTCCCTATTTATCAAAAATTATATCATAACTAGTATGAAAAATTTCTCCCATTGTTGTTCCAGATGTGAACTGTGTCATTGCATGGATCAAACTATTTATGGGTTGTATTGTTGTTGTAATTCCCCGGCTAAGTGTGATATTCCATTATGTGTTGAGTGTTTCCTTCAATCGTAAACACTTTATGTTCGACCCTAAAATTCTATTTGTTCAAGATATAACGATTTTGAGTTATGGAGGTACGGAATTTTATTATGATTTTAATTTTTTATTTACTAAGTTGGGAAGGGGCAGGGGCAAGGAGAAATGGCCAATGGGAGGCCCCGATGATAAGGAGGGGTTATGGAGGGGCAGAACCAGAGGGTATGGAGGGGGCAGACCCAGAGGGTGAGGAGGGGGCAGAGGGTGAGGAGGGGGCAGACTGGAGGGTATGGAGGGGGCAGACTCGAAGGGTCTAGAGGGGGATGAAGAGGGGGATGACCCGAAGGGTGTGGAGGGGGTAGAGGGTGAGGACGTTATGGAGCCTCCTGATCTTTTTCAGTTTTTTTGTTCATATTCCTAGGGTGCTACACTTTCCATTTGTGTATGTCCTTTTTCTTGTTCTTTGCACAATCTTGGAATACCAAAAACATAATGAAAAGTGTATTCTTTTTTATGTATTCTCTTTCCCCTACACCTTATGCAATCTCAACAAATGAGAAACAGAAAGAAAAATTGCAGTTTCTGGGTAGGCCAATAAAGAGTTAATCTTAATCTTATAAAGTTTAGGAATTTTTTTTCTAATTTTTTTTTTTTTTTTTTTTATGTGTGGGAGGAAAAAAAAGAATCACCTTTTCCTACATAACATTTTCTATTTATTTTGCATTAGTTCACTTGGTT
Source organism: Picea engelmannii (assembly GCA_009831015.1). Lineage (NCBI taxonomy): Eukaryota > Viridiplantae > Streptophyta > Pinopsida > Pinales > Pinaceae > Picea > Picea engelmannii. Next base: position 527,385 of record ML787857.1, on the reverse strand, counting down.
AATTAATTTAAATTATAAAAAGTGAATCACTATAAACTAATTGTAATGTTTTTTTTAATCATTTTTTACATGAAACTTTAATTTATAAAGTAACTTCATTGTAAATTGGATTCTCATTCATTTTATAAAAGTTAATCACTTCATGCAAAAGAAACTTATTTGTAAAATTGAGCTTATAGGAAAAGTTAGAGAAGGAAGATGATTTTTTTCATTCATACACCTCATTGTGCATCCATCATCACGTGGATGAACCTTTACCTTCCACATACAACCTTGATTAACTTCTATACATTTCTTAAAAATGACATAACTTTGACATCCAAAGTCCATTTTCAGTGCCACATTTTTTGAAACTACCTATTTTTTTTTAGAGCTTTCCATCTAAATAATCAGTATATTCTTTTTAATCCATCTTACCTACATGTTTTAATATGATTAGTCCAAGTGATTTTTTTCTTACCATTAAAACTACTTCTCATGGAAATCCCATATGAAAGATGTATTATGAAGTACATAACTTTATCATATTACCTTGGGAAAAGAAACTGCCACTGTTATTGCTTGAAATAAATTCAAATAGGAAAACAAAAATGATGGAGCATGTGGATTAATTGAAATGTCCATCTCTAGTGATTTATGATTTCACCTTAAAAGGAGTTGATAAACTAGATGAGGCTCCAGAAAATATGTAAACCTTATTTGGTAAACAAAATGAGATTCATGCCCACCATCTTGAAAATCAACATCCTATTATTTTCTCTTTTATTGAAGATTAACTATCTAAGCTCCAAAAACTAAAAGATTTATTTAAAAACTATAAAATAGAAACTAATGATGACCAATTCATATATGTTATTCTATCAATCTTAGTGCCACATATATCTACTTTTCACTCAATGAGAGAATCTTTACGAGCCACTTACATATCACTTTCCTAGGTATACTACATTATGTTATTGATTGTTGAGTGTTTATGGTCTATATTCCATACGTGAACTGTTATAAGAGAATGAGACTCACTAGTTAAGTGGGGAAGAGAGGCAATGGAAGTTTGTAATGGTATTTTGGTGGGAAATTGATTGAAAAGATGAGAATCACTAGTTGAGAGGGGGAGAGAGGCCATGATAGTTTGTAATGGTATTTTGGAGAGAAATTGATTGAAAAGAAAAGTTGGTTGTTACAATTTTAGTGGAAGTAGGAGTCAACCTTTGTAGATGAGGGGTTTTTATTGGTGGAGAGACTTATATCATAGAGACACTTATATCTCTATCAGTTCATCAATTCATGTTGTCTTTTACAAGATTTATAGTTGAATTCAACTTTGGAAATTGAATTTAATTAAGAAGAAAAGTTAAATAATTTGAATTATTGTTATTTAGATTTTGTTGTTTACCTATTCATGAAAACTACCAATTCATGTTGAAAAATTATTAATTTAAAATTTGTGGAAGATGAAATATATATGTCTTATTAATTCATAAATTTCTTGTAACTTTTATTTGATTTGTATTGAATCTTCTATTATATAATTAATATCTCGTATAATTTAATGACATGTCATCTTCCTTTACATAAATTAGTATCTATAATAAAATTAATATAGAGATAAACTTGAGATTAATATGATCCATGGTGACACTCAATATCTTCACCACAACATCACACTAAATATCACTCTCGTGACGATGTACGATTCCTGTTAATTTATAAATATAAGAAACATCCATGTGATATGGATTCACAGATCGATTCATTCAATGTTGCTACCCAAATAAATTAATAATAAAATATGCCCGTATGCTATCCACGTCCATCGAAGCAACGGATTTGTACCAAAATGATCACATTTGACTTGGAGTCCAAAACGTGTGCACATACCAAGTAATCATGGTTTCTCCACTGTAGTCTCTGTGGAAAGTTTTGCAAAGCCAGTAGTCAAAGTTTTATTTCCTTTCCAGCAAAATGTCCATCGTGGATCTCAGCGTTAAACTAATGAGAATGGCAGGTCTGACTATAGTCATTGATTCAATACGAGTCCACGAATAGTAATTATGACTGTTGTTATTGATTCAATAAGAGTTAGTAATTATGACTGTGATCGATGACTCAAAACTTAAATTAAAAAATAACAAACATTAAATCCAAATCTCAATATTTATTTGTGAAAAAAAAAACTAACAAACATGACATCTCAAATGGCAAGATTCAAAAAACTAGAGAAGAGGAACAGACCGTAGTTTTCTCCTAATAAAAGCAAAGTGAGGTGGACACTGAGTTGGAGCTAGATTTCTCAGGCTTAAATCTAAATATTAATTTATCCTCATTCAATCTTATTCAATTGTCATGTTTGCAATTTATAAATAAACCGTTACCACAAACAATTCTTTCATATAAAATTCAATGTGAATGGCCTCTAATAAAATTAAACTTGGAAAGTCAATAATTGTGCAACCCAAAGGAAATATTCTCAATATCTATCACAAAAAGTTAATAATTCTACAATCCAAAGAAGATATTCTCAATATCGATCACCCATAAGTCCATTGAAATAAGAAAGAGACAACATAATTAGATGAAAATTTTTAGAATTTTTTTATCTCACCCATGCAAATTCCCTCCTCTCTTAATATTGTAAACTAGTCAAACCAATAATCACCTCGAATGAAATCTCTTTAATATTTATTATTTATAAATATGTTGAAATAAGAAAAAATCATTTTTTATCATTTAAAATTTAATTTAAATATAAAATTAAATAGTCCAAAGATTTATGATTAGATGGAACAAGAACCCCAAGGTGGCAGTGCTAGTGCACTTTGATAATTGAGTTTTCATAAATAGATATGTTAGTCTTGAAAGAATTTCAGAGGAGGCCAATTCCTCAATATTCATATATGGATTATCTATTCAATTTCTATTAATCTACATGCCATGATGTCTTGTAGATAGATTGAACCAAAGAATTAGTTGAGACAAAGCATCTTATTTAATTGTATTGGGTCTAATGGAATCATTAACCACCGAACAATAATAGAGTAATAATATGGAATTTCAAATCCAAGAGTCTATACTCCTTGAAAAATGGGTGTTTGTCCATCACCCCAATTGATAAAGACATGCACCTATTACTTGGGACAATTATTTATTTACTGCACTTTTAGGGGTATTTATAAGATCTATTTTTGTTTGATGAATCTAGAAACCCATGCACTCTATGACTAAAAATACTAGCAATATGATGATCAAATCATATGCTACAAATAACAAAAGCTAAAAATAGATCTCTCAAAACATTATTGCATTTGATTGGTGATCATATTGCAATATGATGATCAAATCATATGCTACAAATAACAAAAGCTAAAAATAGATCTCTCAAAACATTATTGCATTTGATTGGTGATCATATTGTTGCAAACCAATCAAGGAAAATAGGTTACTATAGGGAAAAACAATGTCATCTCAAGTGTTGAATTTTTTGGCTGTAACCATAATATTAATCTAAAGTCCAACATTTCACATGCAATATTTGGCTAATTGAAATTTCAATCTTTGTCCATACTTAAGTAATTCATGCTTGACAATCTAAAATTAACAACATTTCAATAGATCTAGAAGTATCCCCACGAAATGAAGTTGTGTTTAATGAAATCCCAAAATTTAAAAGTACTATGTTTCCTTACTTTCCCTTACAGAATCAAATTCCACCCAAAATTTTGTAGAAAAATTCAATACCGGAGTTTTGTCTCTTGGTATCATGCAACATTTCCATTAAAAATGAGACCTATCTTGATTTTAACTTTTTCCTTATGAAAATAATTTTTATGATGGAAAAATCATATGCTACTAATAAATTAGGTTAAAAACACATCTATAAAAACATTCATTTGATAGGTAGTAGAGGAGTTGATTAATACCATTGCACACCAATTATTGAAATGAATTTCTATATTCTCTTCTCAACAAGGGAATAATAATGTCTTGAAAGTGTAATTTTTTCAATAATCCAAAATCACTAACTTCTTTTTAATGTTAAATTCAACATTTCAAAAGTAATATTCCTCTGATTAAAATTTCAATTTTATTCTAAACTTGATTACTTAAAACTTTAGTATCTACATTTAAATAAATACAACTTTCTTTGTCAAACAAAACAAAATATGAAATTTAGTAGAATCCCTTCTTAACTTGTTCCTACAAAATCAAATTCCATATAACTATAAATTATATCCAAGTTACTCCCAATTTATATACATATCCACAAACATAATGTACAAAATCATATCCCATCAAAACTATAAATTATATCCAAGATCATCCCATTCATGTACATACCGAATTCATGTACATACCTACTAACATAATTAGCTCATTTAACCATACGTGATCAAGCTAATGGTTGTGCCTTGCTATTTTTAATCGGATAAAATTTATCATTGTTAACTGTACATGTAGTATTCAATCAAACAGTTTAGCATAAATATCACACTTTTAAAATTAAAAAACTTATAATAAAATTAAACTTCAAAGTTTAGTTTTACAAATTAATAGTAAAGTTTTACATTTTAATATTGAATATCGAATACAAATTGTTCAGATCTCGTGCGGGTCGTAGTATGCGTCCGGAGATCTGGGAGATCTAGCAAGCCATGTCCATTTGCACTTTTGACTAGGCCTTTATTTCCTTCGTGCCACCAATGGGATGGGATATGAAGGTTGTCGATTAACAAATCGCAACTCTTGTTGACAAGAGCTAGATCTCTACCTGAAGATTTGAACGACTTGTTCTCCCCATCATAGCCATCTAGTAAATGGAGATAAACTTCTAAACTATGAAAGTCGGACAGATTATGAGTGGGCTTCAAGAAAGGGGAGTTATCGTTGTGCAGAGAAAGCTGGATGCCCACATAAAAATATGTCCAGGGAAGCCAATTGAGTAGTTTGCTCAGCCATCCCATATTCTCGTTCATAAAAACTCTGGGGACATTGGGAACCACATCGTGCTTGTTTACCATCCTCAGAACTTTGACGCCAATCTCCTCCATAAGTTGGGCAAATATTTGGTTTCCTACTCGGGGAGAGGCGAAGGCAAACACTGTAACATGTATAGGCAATTGCATACTGTGCATCTTGGTCGTCTCTTTGACATCATATGCACTTGACGTTGCAAGTGCAACTCCCAAGCTGTGTCCTGTCAATGTTATACTCAACCTCTCATCCTTGTATTGTTTCACCAGTCGTGTTATCTCGTCCACTACAATATCCCTGGCGCTTCTACTGCATTTTTCAGAGCCTTCATCCACGGAAGTATAACAAGACAAAATTCCCTTTTCTATTCGGACATTTGGATCCGAATTGTTTTGTACATTGACATGAAGTAGAGTAGGGGGAAATGGAACTAATATGTCTTTGAAATTTTGCATCCATTCTTGCGTTGTTCTCGTTCCTCGCCACGCAATCACTATGTCATGTCGTCCCAATCTCTCTATCTCGTTTGGATTCGTGCAAACCGCAATAAAGCCTATCCAAACAGCTTTGTCTATTGATTTGTATCCAAAAGAGGATCCTAAAACACCAGTATTTGCGTATATATATTTGGTTACTTGATAAAGAGAGCGTTTACTGTGCGGCAAACCCAGTTTCTGAAAAAGAGAGCGTTTACTGTGCTTACAGGTTCCGTAATATTCCGAATAGTCTCTGTCATCAAATGCGTCGTAGCAAAGTTGAGCGAATTCCACGTATCTGAGAATCTCAACTTTCAAAATTAGGTTCATGGGATCAAGTAATCCTTTCCAAGAATTGACACCCTGGATATCTCGCCACAAATAAGAAACTTTCGGTCCCCCTCTTTGTGCGGGCTGATCACTGTCCCCATTATTAGTTTTGGGTGGAGAGGGACTCAATGGGTACTTCAGGTGAGAAGCCCACAAATCCTTTGTATAAAATCGAACCATCCTATGTCCGAGTTTACAAATGGAAAACAGATGCTGTTGTACTGGACGTTGTAGGTGGTTGGTTTTCCTAGGTTTTTTCTTTGGCAAAGACTGGTGCAGATAGAATCGAGAGACAACGATAAAGTATATATATATATATATGGAAAACGGAAGTTTGAGTCAATGATCACAGTCTGTTCTAATTACATTACATGAATGGAATCACCTTTGGTCAATATGATCACACAATTCTCATTAGATTAATACTGACATGGACGGTGAACTATTTGATTGAGATGATGGAAAGGTCAGACCTAACATTCTCATTATCATCGACATGTTGCTTACGATGATCTAAAGGTAGCTGATCCGTGCACATGATTGGCAACTATGAAACGTTGACCTCCTTATCCATTGCAAAAGCATCCCAAATATATCTGAATAATACGTGCGCGTTGAAAACCATCAATATTGGGCATGTGCTTAATTTTGGACGTGGATTTATTGTCTCTGTTTTCACAAACGGGTACCTGCCATAGCCATTCCTCTTAAAATGAATGTGTCCACTCATCGTAGCACACGTAAATCAGAGTAGAGAGTAGGTGGCACATAAACAACCTGGCATATCCATTCCTCTTAAAATGAATGTGTGCACTCATCATAGCACACGTAAATCAGAGTAGAGAGTAGGTGGCACATAAACAACCTTGTATATGCTAAATATTATATTTATTATTTATGGAAAACATAAGGAGGTTCCAACCCCTTATAATCAATAATCACCTTGTATGGAAAAGAGAGGAAGGCTCCAACTTCTTATTTATTATTTATTTGTAACCAATAATCACCTTATATGGAAAATTCTCCAGCACCTTATAATCAATAATCAATAATCACCTTATACGTTTTCACTTTATATGGAAAATAGAGGAAAGCTCCAACTTCTTATTTATTATTTATTTATAATCAATAATCACCTTATATGAAAAATTCTCTAGTACCAAGCTCCAACCTTAAGGAAGCTACAACTCCCTAGATTCTCCAGTTCCAACTAGAAGGAGGCTGCAACCCCATAGTTTACATGGCTACAACCTCAAGGAAGTTATGACTCCCTGAATTCTCTAGCTCCAACTAGAAGTAGGATACGACCCCCTGGTTTACATGATTCAACCTAAAGGAAGCTATGACTCCCTGTATTCTCTAGTTCCAATTGGAAGGAGGCTTCAACCCCATTAACCACACCTCCGAAGTTTCTTAACCACTTAGTCATATTTCTAGGGCTTCTTCTAGAGTTGACCAGGGTTGAAATCAATGACAACCAACTTTCCAACAATCGGCCCCTTTGACATTGATGGAAACACTCATGCTCTGCTTGTGACCAATGCTCCCCCTATTTGCATGCTTCTAATTTTTCTCTCCCAATTTGACATAAATGGGAAAGGGTAGCTCCCTCTGACGATTTCTCTCCCCTTGTCCTCTTTTGTTGAATGTCATGTAAATCAATGTGGGGGTTCTTGTATATGTTTTATTTCCTTATGATGCTCTTTGTCCATTGATGTTTATTGTTATTGTAATCTACTCACATATATGCAAAGAATTCATGTTAATATTTCTTCATCACCGAACTTCAAGTCTTCAAGGCTTGTCATGTTCACTTGAATGACATCAATGACATAATCATCCAACAATATTCTCTTGACAATATAACTCTTCCTAATGGTTTATCTCCGTCTTGTTGTTTCTTTCACTGCTTTCCTTCCCATGACTAGCTGGTTTCACCTGTCAATACACTTTACTTCTGAGTCATACAACAAGTCCATATTTCTTTCTACAATTTCTTCTAATCTCATGCTTTCATCCACTATCATGTATCCTCTCTAGTTTATGTCAAGTATTGTCTTCTAGACCTGCCAAATATCTCACGAAAACATCTTTGTCTATATGTCCTAATAGTTGTCCATGACTTTGCTACAGAACTACACACACTACTGACAAATCTGTCACTTTACTATTATGAATACTTCTTTGAATCTACTGCAAGTAATCACTACAAATTCATTCTCTTAAGACAAATCAAATTTGTCCTCCATTCTTCTCAATCTTCAAAGCAATATCTAAATGTCTACAAAAAGTACACTTTCTTGAATCTCCATTGAGTGTATCCATACTTGAATACATGTGTGGAATCCTCTATACAATCATGAATCTCTACCTCAAAACTATGTCAATGATATTCTTCATAACTTCCAACCGATCTCTTCAAACCTGCATGCAGATGTGTTTTGAAAACCAATCTGTCACAAGGGGTATTTTCCATCATACCATTGATAATCTGTCCTCCCAAAATATATAAACATTTCAAACTTCTTGAACAATAATAATTGTTTCTTAGACTCTCCCTCTTAAAAATTCATATTATTGGGAGTCTCCAAGCTAGATGGGTTAGAAGAATACTTCAAGTTGATTTGCGGTAGGATCATCATTTTGAATCTCGATATCTCCATCTTTGATCCAGATTTTATGAGCAGAACGAAATGAATACAGATTATTAAAAGATGATTAACACAGAATAATAGAAATATAGTAAAACTGGTTTTCTATTCAATAAACAAATAAGTTGAAATTGTAAAATGCAACAAAAACAAGCTTGTTGGAATGGTGGCGACATATCTACAGTTGCACGCATTCGCAAGAAGATGATTACAATGAGGCTTTCAATGTATTTTAACAATAAACAAGAATTTCAAAAACCCTAGACATCCAAAAACCCAACCCTAGGAGATGGAGCGCCAAAAGTCATATGGGCCCCATTTGGGTAAGTTAGTACATCAACTTCCCGGGGTTATAACTTTTGCATATGATCTTCGTTTTAGGCTCACTATATCCCTTGGAAAGGTATCGTCAAGGAGATTCATTTAGGAGGCCCAATTAGAGCCTTCAGTTATTATTGAGAAGATCAATCTTGTAAAACCTTCATTTAGGCCCTCAAAATGGCCTCGAAAGTTAAAAACTGCTAAAAATAGTAAATTGTCAAAATTGTCAGAAAACTATTTTGAGCAAGTTGGAAAAGGTGGGTGGTCACCGATATCCACCTGGATCACTTTTTGCCTATAGATTTGTCATGAAACTTTGTAAATCATGTGATTATGAAATTTGGGAGTTAGTCATTCACCTACTCTTCAATCACTTATAATTTTAGTTCTTTCTTTCTTCTCCAAACCTTTTTGTACCTGATATTAGTGTTTTCCTTCATGGAAGACTTCATCGTTCTTCTACAATCACGCGCTATGTGTCCATAGTTGTGGAATTTGTAGCATCCAATATTGTAGTGGGACGCATAGGCATTTCTTTCCTGAACATTTCTTCCATAGGCTCTGCAATCCATAGCTTTATTTCCAAAGCTATCACAAGTAAAACAATAACCCCCCCAAAAAATGATACCTGAGAGCGACTGATTCTCTTTGTGATGTATTCCTTCTAAATTAATTCCTTCGTTGATCACGATCTTCCATTATGATATTTCCTTCATAATGATTGAAGCTTCCTTAATACCTGAACGTAGAGGGTCGTATTGAATATATGTATCTTCTATATCCATTCCTTTCCATTTCTAATTGTTGATTTCATGTTCCTTTGATTGACTTATCGTCTTCCATTACTTGATATTCTTCTTTCAATGTTTGGGACTTCTGATGACTTCTGCATAACTCTTTTGTTCTACTTTTTTCATCATGTAGCTTGAACCTTTCTCAAAATGAACTTTCTTGTATCCAAGTCTAGACTTATCATAACATGGCCTTTGACTATTGAGAATATCTTCTAGCACTTGAGAGATTTTCAAGTTATTTTTTATCTTGTTGACTTCAACCGTCAATGACACAGCTTCTCTTCAAGATTCTCACAATATTCTTCATTCTTTATCATCTCGATCTTCATTACTTCTTACGTTCTCTTTGCTTCTTCAAGTTGGGTTTTCAAGGAGATGATTTCATCTTCAAGTCTTCTTGCTTGTTAATTGAATTCCGCTTCAATTTTGTCTAAATCTCTAGATATTTCCTTAAAATTACTTGTCAAAATATTCTCTCTCATTTCTGCTTCTTTTATCTTGATTTTTATATCAGAAAATTCTTTGGGATTTTGAGAAATTTCTTTTAGTTTGATCAATTCTTCCTTGAATGCCTTTCTTTTCTTCCTTTCTATCTTTATCTCACATAAGTCATTGATTATTTTTTATTCAATATCTACTTCACCTTCATCATCAATTTCATGGGTTTCTTTCCAAGTTTCCATTTCCATCAAGAACACTCTTTCTGAGTCATTATCAGTATAATCATCTTCATCAAATTAGGAATTGTCTTCTCTTGATTAGGCAATTTTCTTAAAGACTTTTATTTTATTTTATTGATTGTTTCCCTTTTGGTGTTTCTTTTCTTTCTTGGAAACTTCTTCCTCATCACTATCTGAATTCTTAGCATAAAAAAATTTAGTAGAAAAATGACCAATTTTACCATAGTTAAAACACGTTAAGGGAAGCATACATTTGTACTTTTCAGTTCCTTTCTTTAACTTCCTTGCGAAGTTGGATATTTCATCATCTTCATCTAAATCATTGTTGCAACTGCAATTTGACTTTGACTTTTTTTTATTCTTCTTTGTCTTCTTGGATGCATTGAAATCTGCTTCAGTCCTGGGTGGATTATCCTATTCTTTTCTCATTTCATAAGGTGGAAGGATTCCATGTAACTCGTCCATACTTAATCTAGCAATATCTTCTCTTTCTTCTAGGGATGGAATCTTATGATCAAATTACTATTTTCCAATGGTTCTTCCCTGGTTTTGACAGATAACTTCTTAAAACTCCCACTGCATGTGCAATGTCTGGTATAGTACAAACCATTTCATACATCAAACAACTAACTGCACTCGCATATGGAACACGAGACATTTCCTCCTTCTCTTCATGTGTCTTGGGACACTGATCCAAAAATAACTTTACACCAACAAGAATAGTGACCTTGACCGTGTTGACGTTAAAAATCGCAAGAAGGATTTAACCCACAAAGTATTGCTTAAGCCTATTATCTAAACTATGATAACGATATATAATACTAGTAGGTGGGAACCCCTTGTAGATTGGAAGCTCAAATATAGTCTTATAACACATCTTATATTGTTGTTTCGATGTTGCTTATAGGGTTCTACATGATTGATGATAAAGTATTGGTTTTGTTTGCGACATAATAGCAGATGGATAATGCCTTTTATGTGTTGATTTTGTTACTCTAAGCTCTAAATTCCATGTTATGAATGGATTGTATTCAATGTTATTAGATTTTCTATTGTAGCCATGATTCATTACATGTCACACCTGCACAAGACACGTGTTAGTAACAACAAGAAACAAGAGCAATGGAAAAGAACTTATAAAAAAAATCCAAGAAGGGAAACTATACTATGCTGTGTTATACTATGTGCAAATGAAATTTAAAGAAATTAATATTAGTCCTAACTAGCAATGTTAGTGGCTATACGATTTGTATTGATTTATGTTAGGAACATTTGATATGTGCATTTTTATAGTTTTGGAAATGGTTTATATGGATTGGGTGGAGCAATTGGCAAGCAATGTGTGCAAGTTTTGATGCATGGAATTAATGGTATGGTTTGGGTGGCTCTCGTGTACTATGAAATTGAATGAAATGGAGGATGGAAGCGACGTGAATTAAATGCACGTCACTCCATAATTCTCCCACTGATTGTCACTCTAGCATGGTTATTGTTCATTTGGTTTTTCGGTGGTTAAGCTCCGAGATTCAGGCATGGAAGGAACTGTTCAACCAACTCGCATTTTTAAGGCTATTGGTTACAAGTATGGTTATTTTATCCCATCCATGAATTCACTCTGTGTATGAAATGAACGTTGGCTCGGTAATGTGTTGCTCTATGTTTTATTGAGGTTGGCAACTATGTAAACGCATGGTGTTTTATCTGAAATGATTGTTTGTGTTATTTGTTTCAAATGGAAAATCGATGGTCGAAGTTGCGATTTCATTGGTTGTTCTATGTGGTGGAAACCATGATGGCTCTCTGATGTCTTTATGGGTTTTTTTTGGAGGGTTTCACTCTATTTAGCCTTGTTGTTCATCTCCTCATATTTATGGTAACCATATCCAATTGTATTCGGTGCTATCGGGTTGTTGTGTATGTTTCGATCCACATTTTGGCCACTGTATATCTTTTCACTTGGTCATGGTCTCTTTTTGTGGTATTGACATCAACACAACAAACATTATGCCAAGAAGTATGCTTTAGGGTTTTTGGTAGTCCCTGGGGTATGCATTTCCTTCGACATTGTTATGTGTTTTTTCGACTCTTGATAAGAGCACAAGGGTTATGACTCTACACATTATTGGTATTGGTTAATATCCAGTAAGAAATCTATGCTCCTCTGTATCGTGGTCTACCCTACCTTGTGTTGAATTGTTAGCCTATTTTACAAGGTTAAGGGTTATGAGGGTTGTGGTTCCACCATGCTTGTTTCGAAGGTCTCTCACCTACTGTTGATGTGGTCGACCTCTAGTCACCCTATGTTATGGTGATCAAGCGAACCCTTGATTATTTCTTGTGTTCATGGTTACAAAGCCCAATTTTGATAAACTCAACCAGTCGCATCATGCCAGGTGTCTTGTTGACTGTCATAAGTTGGTTGAGTAGTATTGACAGTGGCTTTGATTATCGGCTTGTCTCTGTTGATCAAATTGATTGGAGAGTTGTAATTGGAAATGGTAATTGATATATAGTTGTTTCCTCTTTTTGTTGTGATAGTTGAATCGATAACTCAACATTGTTTAATTGGTTGATTGAAAGTAAGTGTAAATGTATAGTAACATAGATTCCTCTTTTTGTTATGTGTTGGTCTGTGTGTTCCTACAACATGGTATAAATTGAATCTGGTGGTTGTTGTGTGTGTTTAATTTTCACGATCGAGATTATTGCAATTTGAAGAGTTGATGATTGTGACATTGATGTCTATTGTGTATGATTTATGAAGACATCGTGCATCATTTTGTTTTACTGCACCATTAGAGATGAAGAGTTGGGTTTAGGTAGCATGGTTTCATTGCAAATTTAATTGTTAATATTGTCAAAGGTTGGAATCAAACATGTTTTAAAATAATTTGTTCAACTCAGAAAAGACCTGTGTATATGTTTGATTTGAGGATCTATAAATTATGGGCAGTGGTGGATGTTTTTTTATGCTGAATAGAGTTGAAGCAATATGAATGTGTGTTCCTTTGGATTTTGTTTTAAATATAAAAGGGAAGGAAATGAAAGGAAACAAAATTCTTTAAGCAATATGGTGAAAGTCATGATGATTCTCAATATGATTATACATTGTATTAATTGAAATTTTTTAAAATAGATTGGATGTGGGACAGTGAAGAAGTTTTAATACACTATAATTATGTAATTGGTCGCAGTAATTGTTTAATTGGTATTGGATCGTTTGCATTGAATTAATAACTATTTTTATGGATTACTAAATTTGTTTTTTCGAACAATATTCATTATTTTCCCTACCGTTATTTCACTTTTTGCACATTACAATTCCCCTCTCCTTCCCATATTCACTATCCACTCTCTGCTCTTAAAACTAATTATAGATAATATAAATTATGTATTATGACAGTTAAAGATATCACACAAGAATGAATTACAGTGATATATTCTTTTGGTTTATGATACAATTGATTGTTTGATGTCTGTGAGCAGTAATCAAGATATTTTCCCCCTCATTTTAAAACTTTTCCCTCAATACAATCCCTCACATATCATAAAACCCTTGTTCATCCCCTTCTCATTGACAACTGTTAAACGATTGTATGGATTGGATTGCATGAGTCTGATATGTTGTTGAGCCAAATTTTATTTCATATTTAAAAGAAATGTCATGTATGGTTGTTAAAGAAACTATTTGCTAATCAATTATGCATACATAAATGCGTTTTTTCAGTAGAGGTAGCCATAGATGGGGTAACCGAGGAAGGGGAAATTGGAACACAGGTGTAATAAACCTCCCATTTCATTACGACAACAAGCCTCACATAACAAGTGCAATTTTTTTTTTTGTGTGTGTGTATGTAGGAAGGTAATAATGACATTATACTCAACATCACAACACGATGACGAACACAACGCATGCAACTCACGTCACAACAAACATAACGACCTAACATAAAAGCACATCAAGCACCTGGAAGAAATGTAGGACATTCAACCGACGAAGAATAAGAATGACTACCCGCCTATCCTATCCTGCAATGGTTAGGACCTCCAAGACACATAAGCAATGCTCAAGCCTAGGTTCCCATCGATTTTGACCATTTAAGGTCTCAAGGATGGCGACTATTCTGAGGAGAAAGGAGGTGTCTACATCCTGCCCGACACAAGTAGACCAAGCCTTCTAAGATAAGGACAATCATCCTAACAACCCGAGGCACCCAAAATTAATTACACAAGTAACTAGAACCTTTACAGTGAGCAACCAAGCACATTAAATGTTTACAAAACCAAGTAAAAACATTAATTAAAATGAACAACAACACCCTCAACATGAAGCGTAAGCTAAAAATGAATTCGTCAACAATCCAACCATTAATCAAGGCTAAAAAGTCAATATCTATGATTTAAATTGGCGTTAATTACAGATCAATTAACCAATCTAAATTCCATTAGTCAACGAGTTACCAATCGAACTTAACATGAATTATGACTCAATTTAGCGTGTCTGAGTTACCAATTAGGTGATATATATAAATGCAACTAACATCAATTACATATCTAAATTAACAAGTCTAAAATTTGCAATCTAGTCTTTACTCACCATACAAATTTTAATATTTATTACAACCTTAATGGACAATTCTATATTAATCTGAATCCCCATCGAACTAGCCATAAAATTGAATAACGACCTTAACATTCTTAAAGTGGAATGCTACCATTAGCACTTATAAGAAATTAAATCTCAACATGTAGTTTAGCTATATTGATCAAACTAACAATGCTAGCAGTCTACTATCATAGAGAAGGGAACTGCTAACTATTAAAAGTGTTGTAACAATTTAACAAAGTGATTATCATAACAGTTACATGACAATTAATATAGCATTAACAAGATAGTGTACATGATTGTTTTAATAATAAGTAATATAGAAGTAACAAGGCATTTAACATTCTAGTTAACGTATAATTAACATAAGATTAACAAGGCAATTTGTATCACTGTTAACATAACCATTCATAGCGCAATAACCAGGCGATTTATAGAACTGTTAACTATTTAACTCGTTGTGGCATTTAATCAATAGAAGGAATCTGCTGACCAATAACATTGATGTAGCAATTGTTATGGCAATTAATAAGGCAAAAATATAGCATTTCATATTGCTATTAAGATGGCCTTTAACAAAAAAAGGAGGCTGCTAACCATTAACATTGCTGCAACAATTATTCTAGTAATTAATAAGGCAACAAAATAACATTTATTATTGCAGTTAACATGATAATCAACATGGCCAATAACATTGCTTTGGTAATTAAAGCTTGGCAGAGAGAACGTTGGGTATGTGTTCAATGTGAAGGAGGATAAAAGGGACAAACAAAACTGCAGAAGGATCAACTCGTGGTCAGTCAAAAACAACTCAAGCAATGATTAAGGCAAGTCATGGTCAATTAAGATGACAACACAGTCAATTTCTAATTATAAAAAACGTGGTCACTCCAGCAAGTAAAGTTGTGATTTAAATGGATAAAATCGTGGGTGATTTCTACAACAACATAGTCGAATTTTGATTATAAAAAACGTGGTCATTCCAGCAAGTAAAGTTGTGATTTAAAAGGATAAAATCGTGGATGATTTCTACAACAACACAGTCAACTTCTGATTATCAAAAACATGGTCATTTCGGCAAGTAAAGTTGTGATTTAAATGAATAAAATCGTGGGTGATTTCTACAGCAACACAGTCAACTTCTGATTATCAAAAACGTGGTCATTCCGACAAGTAAATTTGTGATTTAAATAGATAAAATCGTGGATGATTTCTATAGCAACACAGTCAACTTCTGATTATAAAAAACATGGGCATTAACAGGAATCAAATGGCAGAAAAATTTTAAAGCAAAACACAGTCTTCATCAACGGCAAAATCGTCCCAAAGGTAAAATGAAACATAGACAAGAATAATTCCTCTTTTCCATTGCCAGAATACAAAATAAAAATGCAGACCATAAATCATTTCGTTTTTCATTGCCAGAATACCCAATGTAAAACGCAGAGATGAATTCATTTCATTTTTCATTGCCATAATACCCAATGTAAAATGCAGAGATGAAATCATTTCGTTTCTCATTGCTAGAATTCCCAAAATAAAAATGAAGACCGGAAATCATTTCGTTTTTTCATTGCCAGAATACCCAGTGTAAAATGCAGAGAAGAATTCATTTTGTTTTTCATTGCCAGAATACCCAATGTAAAATGCAGAGATGAATTCATTTCGTTTCTCATTGCCAAAATACCGAAAATAAAAATGCAGAACATAAATCATTTCGTTATTCATTGCCAGAATACCCAATGTAAAATGTAGAGATGAATTCATTTCGTTTCTCATTGCCAGAATACCCAAAATAAAAATGCAGACTAGAAATCATTTCGTTTTTCATTGCCAGAATACCCCAATATAGTGCAGACAATAGTAAGAGAATGCAAGGATCCAATGGGAAGGGTCATGGAATGATTGCAGGGGTTCTATCAGTCAAGGCATAGAGAAAACCAACCAGGACACAAGATAGTCCACACGCAGAGGTCACTGTCAGATGGCGGAATCAACAATCAGCCAGGGACAAACATCAAAGGTAGACGGCTAACACGTTCGTCCTTCGCTCATCATCCTCACACAAAAAATAAGGGCGATGATATCCATAGTTCTTTTAACACTAAGGGGATGACCATAGATCAGGCCCCTGGTCGACTGCTCAGGCAAGGACTGGTGAGCTAGGGACGAAGGTTAAATAACCATGAAGGTCATAATAAACACAACAAGGTGGTTAAGACGTGCGGGAAAATGAATCCATGGGAGCCGATCTATCATCGAGCTAGGCTAAGAAAATTTCAGAAAACCATCTAGACAATTAGTTCACTCACCCAAGTAAAAATGCAGATGCAAGCACAAGTTCTAAAACAATTTACCATACAAAATGAAGAAAGCATATCGTTGCCTGTTTGGAGAGGACGTCCCACATGCTCCTTGCAACTCCCACGTGTCAACCAGTGAGACTACATCGGTACCTCCCAGCCAATGCTAGGGGTACTCTTCTTCCCCCTTAGCCCCCCGAGCCGCAAAGGGACCACACACTCACTATCCATATATTTTCACTAGCTCCCAGCTCGCCTCACAAGGCCGAGCTACCACTCCTCACCGAGATGGTTATCCCAAATCCCACAATTTAAGTCAGTCAAATAGATATTTCTATAGCGTAACATTACGCAAATAGAAGAGATCCAACCTCCATCTCCTCCCTTCATTATATAGAGTTTCATGGTTCCTTAATTTTCAAAAATATTATTTGGTTAAGTTTTTAAAATTTAATTCCTAAAAATTATTCCCCGTACAAGTGTCACCCATCCCCTTCATTCCTCCATAAATTAATTTCTTTAATTAATTAATTATCTTTATTTCCCTCGCCCACCTAGAGTTACTCCTAGAATCACTCCTAGGTGTCCCCAAATTCTCTTACAGGTTTTAATGACTTTCCCCACTATTAAATTGCTAGTTTAGTTTAAATTAGAAAACTCTTAAATGGTATATACTTTACTAAGTTTGACTTTCCACTTTTTCCCTTATGTTCCCTTTTTCCCTTTTTATGTTTACCCCTTTTCCTAGTTTCCTAATATTTTAGATTTTTCCTCTTTCCCCTTTTTAATTAAAACTCAAAAAGGCAGGTTTTGAAATTAACCCTTTTTCCATTTTTTCATTTAATTAGTATATTTTAAATTATCAAAAAGATAAAACAATTAATTCCGTTTTTTTTTATTCCAACATATTTTTTTTTTCTTGAACAAATTAAATTTCTTACTCCCTTCGTGTTACAAGATTTAACGAAGATCATACTCTTTATTTATTTTGTTTTTAAAATTTATTATATATATATATATATATATATATATATATATCAAAATTCTTTTAATAAAAAGGATAAAATTTTACTACTAGCATGATTTAGACCTAGACCTTAATTTTCGTGATGGGTGACATTTTATTAGGGAAAAAGTTTTTAAAAATTCTTATTACGTTGTTCATCCTAAGGATGTCTAGGTTCATTCATTTATCAAAACAACGTGACGTTCCCTTCAGGATACACTAGGTGCTCCAAGGGTGCCACTCGTCTCATCCGTTCCCTTGCGCGACATGCCCTTCGGGATTCACTACGTGCTAGAAGGGTGCCACTCACCTCTTTCCATTTTTCTTGCATGACGTGTTCTTCAAGATGCACCACGTGCTCCAATGGTGTCACTCACCTCTTGACTGACTTGGTAGACATCAAAAACTCCTGGAGTCAATACTTTGCCAGGTGAACTTGTGGGAGATTAAGGGCCTCTAAGGAATAAGGCCCCCACCTTATTGTGCGCCCCTTAGAATCATCGTGAATGACTGTCGCAGTCTTCCCTCACGGCATTGTGGGTCCTCTCGAACTAGGTAAACATTAACCTACAGTTCGAGCCATGACGAGAGTGCTAGTAGGTTGTGGCAGTGTTGTTGTCCACACCTCTCCCTCAACATATCTACTAGTCGTGCGTGACCCCTTTACTCCACATGTGAGTCTGGATGGCAAGCTATCGTCAGCCTGCATCATCGACAAATCATGTTAGAACATATCCATATCATATCATCTAATTAGATGCACTAATATCACAGTAAAACAATTAAACCTCAATGGTACACTCCCTGACTCAATCCGGAGTCCAAGGGGTTCCATCGATTCCTCTGCATCCTCGAGGTCCAAAATCCTGCACACTTAGTAAAACTGAGTCAATAGCACCTGTCTATGTCGAGGCGGTAAAACAACATGTCATCATCCCATAATGCCTCATAATCAAAATCAAAAGTTTTAATAGCATAATTATTCGGATCACTTGTGACCAAGTGTCCTCAAAGAATAAGTTCGCTCAGTGCGCCAGAGCGGGATGTTACAATGGGCCCTAGAAAGCCAAGATTCTTTATACACTTTGATGCAGAATCTGAAGAGTTAGGCCATCTATTTGCTTGAGATGATGGAAAGGTCAGACCTAACATTCTCATTATCATCAGAGGAATACTAATACCCACTATCGATATTTTTCTTACGATGATCTAATGGTAACTGATTCGTGCACATGATTTCCAACTATAAAACGTTGACCTCCTTATACATTGCAAAATCTTCCCAAATTATATATGAAAAATACGTATGCATTGAAAACCGTGAAGATTGGGCATGTGCTTAATTTTGGATGTGGATTTATTCGTAAGTGCATACATTTTTACTTATATGCACTTTATTGTGATGATTTGGTCTATTTTCATAATTTACGTTATCCAATTTTTTTAGTTCTTGATATAAAAGAAAAGAGTGAAAGTTTGATTTTCTACAAAGAAAAATTTTTTCAAATAAGAAAAACCAAATAAGTGTCCCTTATGCCAAGCCATTTCTATTAAAAAAAAGGACATTTTTTTTTAATTACAACACATGTTAAAAATATAACAAAATGACTAATAAACAAAAATATAAATGTATAAATATCATATTCATTATATTTTTATATTTATAATTTTTCCAATTATAATTTTTTCAAATATCATGATTAATAAAAAAAATTTATATTTATTATATATTTATATATTTATAAATTTATAAAATACTTTTAAAAATATTATAGTAAATAAAAATGTAAATTTAAAAGATCTTGTAATATAATCATGGGTTAATGTTTTCATGACTGAAATACTTTTGTAAATTTAAAAAATCTTCTAATATAATCATGGGTTAATGTTTTCCAAATGACTGAAATACTTTTTAGACTTTTGAAACTTTTAGTGTTTTTGTTAATAATTAGTAAGACATTAATTTCACTTTAAAATATTACTGTATTTTGTGATGAATTATTTCAACTCCCTCTTAAAACTATCCATTAAGACAATGGCTATAGTGGATGCACCATTTGCAAACTATTTTCACCATCACTTTATTGAATTTGTTATTAATTTCTTTGTCCAATCTTGGCAAACCAAAAACATAGTGGAAAGTGTTTTATTTTCTATGTATGGTCTTTGCTCTATAAATTGAGAGAAAACTTGCATCTTTGAAGCCATCTTACCTACATGTTTTCATATGGTTAGTCCAAGTGATATTTTACTTACCAGTTAAAACTCTTCCTCATGGAAATATCATATGAATAATGTACTATGAAGTAAGTGACTTTATTAGTTTACCTTGAGAAAATAAATTACCGCCACTAATACTTCAAATAAATTCAAATAGGAAATTAAAAATGATGAAGCATGTGGGTTAATTGAACTGTCCACCTTTAGTGATTTATGGTTTCACCTTCAAGGAGATTAAAAACCAGATGATGTTTGGGAAATATGTAAACTATATTTGGTAAACACAATGAGATTCGAGGCCACCATCTTGAAAATCAATTGATTTTCTTAAAGTCCTATCGATTTCTCTTTCATTGAAGATTATCTATCGAGGTTCAAAACACTCAAACTCTTATTAAAGACTATAAATAGAAAATAATGATGACCAATTCATATATATTATCCTTTTTGACCTTGGCATCACATAGTATATTTTTGTATCTAGTTTTCACTCAACCAAATAAGCTTAGAGAAAAATTACATACCCCCTTCTCGTGAACCTTTTTGTAGTTATTTGATTAAAAATTAAGATAGTTTCTTATATCATGAAGTGATAATCATTGTAGGTACATATAACAAAGACTTAGTGGAAAAATATAAGGATAAATACAAGCATGTGAAAAAGAAACATCTTCACAACAAATAGAAAAATAAGGGTTAACATACTTCATAATACATATTCTATTCTCATCTACATCACAAAACGAAAACAATCATATTAAACATCACTATAACTAATAGATCATTTAAATCACATAAGGAAAACAAAATATATCTACCTGCCCAACCTACCTTGCAAGGTCAGGACCTCCAAGACACATAATCAATGCTCAAGTCCAGGATTCATCTAATTTATTTTGACCACTTAAGGTCTCAGTACTAACGACTCTTTTGAGGAACAATGAAGTATCTAATCCCATAACAATACTAGTCTAAAACACAAACTAAAATTCAACCAAACTCAACCACTAATAAATCCATGATAGGTCACAATTTGATAAGAGATAACTTACACAATTCTTAATAACTTGAATGAATTATTATCTAATCACAATTCTCAATGATCATGATATTCAATTCCAATTATATCAACACATCTTATCATAATAATATGAAAATGGAATTATATATATGTGAGTATGTGTAACGTCCCTTCACTATGTTGATCATCAAGTAAGAGAAAACAAGGATACATTTTTTTTTTCTTTGTTTTTCATAGGAGAAGTGATGAATGATGTTGATAGATATTTTTGGTGATTGATTATAATTGGAATTCATGAGTTTATTCATAACAAGTAATTAGTTTTTCGACGTAATCCATCTTATTCCTATGTTTGTTACTTTTGTTAATATTAAAATTCTTTAAAAAGAATGATGTTGTTTCAAAAAAATATATTACTACTACTGTAATCACCTCCATTGATGTTGTAAAAGAGGGGTCATTACACTTTTCATATTTTATATAAGGTACACATATTAAAAATTCCATAAATTTAGTGATTAGGTCCTCCATGGGCATTTGTCCTAACTTTAGTTCATAGAATTCTTTAGTGTTTATTTCATAATAACTTCAAGATAAGTATTGTTTCTTGAAGTATTTCTTGAAATCTTCCCATTCCATATTTTTCTCTTTTAGTCCTTTGGATAATTTTAAGTCTTTCCACCAGATGTTGGTTTTACCTTTCAAGTTGTAAATAGTCATTCTTACTTTCATATTACTAGAGTAGTTATATATCTGGAGGTATTTATTTATGCTAAGCAACCAAGCTTCTGCCTCCTCACCGGTTCTAGACTCATCGTCAAATGTTGAAGGTTGTATTTTCTTGGTCCATCTTTTTTCTTTTTCTTACTGTAGAGGATTCATTTTATGCGATGTTTGTGTCATTAGAAGAACTATTTTATCTTTCTGTTTCATGACTAGAATATTTTGAGGATGTTTTACTCACTTCCTCCTCCATTTCATTATTCTTTTGACTCTTATTTTTTTCTATGCTACGTAACAACATTTCATTAATTTCCTTTTGATCTTCCTGAGCTTTGTTTAATTTTTCATTATCAATTTTAAACACTCGCAATTCCACGATAAGATGCCTCATTGTTTCCAACACCTGGGTGGTTGACATTCCTTCACTGGGATGTTCTACATTTCTAGGAAGCTCGTCAATATTCTTTGTCTCAGGTATGTCTTCTTATCCATTCAGTGCTAGCATTTTTTTTCCAAAACATTTTTGACACAGTCTGTTTTTAATAGTAAAATATTGTTTGTTATATTTTTCATTTAACAAAATAATTTTTTATTGTCGCTCTGAGACCTAAGTGTTGTAACAAACAACTCTAATACCATATGTAAAAAACCCAAATTTCCATAAAAAAAAAAAATTAAGGTTAAATACATGGATATGTTCTTTGTCAAATCCTACCTCGATAATACATACTTAGATATGATCTTAGAAATGTGAGTTACACAATTTTCAACACTTCTTAATATCTCCTTGAACTCAATTAATAGTTGATACCACATGTAACTTGGTTATTAAAACAACACAGTTTCCCCTTTTAAAAACAAAAAAAAACTACTCGTGTGTCCCTTTTAGAACAACATAGGCATACTAACCTTTAAGGTATTTCTACCTTGGCAAAAAGTAAGTTGTATAAGGTAATAACTATAAAGGGTTAATATTACAAATGTTACACACTAAACTAAGCTCGAATGGTTACCTTGGTCATGACCACGATATATTTTTAACTTGTACAATGTAATCTTGTGAGGGAAAAGACATGTCTTAAATTTATGGCTACAGTACGTAATAGCCTAACATGACAGATAAATAGCCAATCCAATTGCCCCAAGTATATTGTATCACATGGATGGATGTAAGAATTTGTAATTATTGAGGGTATGTACAAATTGATGGGATAGAGGTCTATCATTGCATGATGGGATAGAGGTCTATCTGGTTAACAGAGAGGTTTGATAATATTTATTCATTTTCCAGAGATGACGAAGGTTTAAGCTTGTGTAAAATTTAGAAGAACAAAAGTCAGGATCTTGTCATGAATGAAGCATTCAAATTCACTCACAAGTAAGGATATCTATTATTTCCCATATCATGTTTGACTTTTTCAAAAGAACTGGTAGCTTAGACAATAGAAACAATTTATGGCTATATCACCATTTAGTCCTTTATTTCTTGGTATGGTGAAATATCTGGAGAGGGTTCATAGTATCTTGTTTTCACTGTATACAAAGAAGAAAAAATATAGCAAGAAGTTCGGTATCTATTCCTTTACCTTTTACTGGTTTATCTCTTGTCCACTTTTAAGTCACACTAGACCCTTGTCCGAGAGTTAGCCTGTGTTTTCTTTAAAGAGGGTTTTAAAACTTACAGTTTGTTTTCTCCGTTATATATATATATATATATATATATATATATATATATATATATATATATATATATATATTAATTAGGTATTAATGTTGGACTTCATGCTCTCTTATCAATGATACTTATCCCGTCTAGTGACACATAGTAAATCCTCTCATTGGGTTAGTCTTAGAGAAATATTATTTGTAAACTGTGGATTTGGTAGACGGTAGTTGAATCTTAAATAAATGAAGTTCACATTATTCAAAGAATGTATTCTTTCTTGGACTTTGTTATCATAAGTTTTAAATACAATCTTGTGGAGGTATTACATGTGTTCTTGTGTCTATTCAAAGGGAGTCTCTCTATTTCTTCATTTCATCGTCTTTTAACAATAAATTTCCCTTAAACATATGTTTTGTCTCTGTTGTGAATTTGTTTTCTTTCTAGAATAAATTTTATCTTTTAATCAGTGGATAACATGAAAAATAATGATGGGTCTCTCATGTGTGAGGGAACCCATTAGTTATTTTTTAGTTGCCTCCTCTCTATGCACTCATAGATTCGTCTAGGAGTTCGAAAAGTCTTTAGCTAATGTTCTTCCAGCATCAAAATTTACGTGAAAGTGGCTACATCATTGTGAGGATGGAATATGGGAAAATTGACTCAACAAGAGTTCATTTGAGGGGGAAATACTGGTTTTCTCCGATTCATGAGATAAGTAGTTCAAACTTTCTTTACTTATTAACTTTCCTAAAGTTTACTATGTTTAGTCTAAAATTTTGACTTGAAAATTCTCATATGAGTTTCCTCTTTTCTTGAAGGTGAGGAGAGGAATGCATCACCATTTTCGATTGCCAAAAGTAGAATTCCCTTTTCGAAAGTTACTCGACCTCCTTTTCTGGTAATGAATGTATTACATCCTATAAACTTTGTAATTATTTAGTCGAATAATGTTCCACTCGTATCTATTGAATTCTTTATTTTCATTCCAAGAGTTTTAACTTCACATAGGTTGAAATTTTAAATGGATTTATTATCTCAGAACTCACATATATCTTCATGCTTATTCCAAAGACATATGTATTGGTACATAGTACTACTCTGTAATTAAATTTATTTTATTACCAATAAGAGTATTTTCCTTCGCCGCATCTCGCAAACAATACTATAGCTATAGTCTAGATATAATCTTAAAAGTAGAACTTAAAACTAAGTATGTCCTAACATATTCATTTATTCAAGATTAAAAATAATTGAGTCTTCTAATTCCTACTGTATTTATGTAGCATGTTGTTGAGGATGATACTAATGAACATTGTTATTTTCCAACTGTTTAAAGTTGTGGTTTCCTCTTATTGCCTGCATTATCTCATGATTTACTTTTTAAATTCGTATCCTCATAATAATGTCAGAGAAACCTTATTCTCGCATTCCTATGACATTGCAAGAATTATCTAAAATAAATTTGTGACTTTCTAATAATTTATAAACACCCCATTGTATGTGGTATTTTTGCAGAAAATAGGATTTATGTATGATAGTGCCGAAATTACTTTAAGTTCTTATTTCTTAGGGTTATAGCCAGAATATAAAATTATGTGTGGTGTATCTATGAATCTAAATGTAACTATTTAGTTTTTTGTGACATGCATACACTCATATCAATTTAAATCTTGTAGCATACACATAAAATGAAATCATTAATTCCTGCATGTGTAATAGATATACATCTATACAACTGTAATTCTGTAGAATACACAAATTCAATAGCTAATGTAAATCTATATGTGTGTGTGTTTGTCTCTCCAGTATAAACAACTAGGATACCTCTAATTCTATAGTTGTATGATAACAAATTCGGTTCTACATAAAAATAAGACACATTTATATAAATCATATTGTTATAGTTTTATGCAGATACATAATCTACATAAGGTATTGGTTTAAAAAAATGCATCAAATTTTGTATCTATATACTATTGCGATAATCCAATAGGAAATGAAACAAATATACATATCTGTAAACCTTGATGCTGGGAAAAAAATGGAACAACCGTGTTCCACCAAACTGTATATACAGAATAACCACAATTACTTGTCTTGATCACCCCCTAGCTTGACCATGACTCCATAAGGACAAACTGAGCATCATTCATTAGCTGTTGTCTCTTTGTGCAGTTTAGAAAATCATTTTCCTAACACCACTTGTGCTCATAACAAAAAATAGTCATTTCCACAACATACTAAGCAATGTCCTACCTCACACATATGTTGTATATATTTCATTTTCCATCAATTTCCCTCCTTAGGAAATTTGCATCTTTATAGATCCCTGATTTTTATGGTCTTCTAGTGACACAACTCAACTTTTGACACTTGTAAAAATAAGCTCTGAGTTAACTCAAACATGTTCCCCACTCATGGAGTTTTAGTCAACTACTTTTAACCTGGTTGTTCCACTTGTTTTCTCGCATTTAATTTATGTAAAAATATTTCTCATACATGTGTCCCTCAAAAGAGGATAGTTGGAAAGTCAAAATCTTTCCCAACAGTCACAAAAATAATAATTAAATCCTTTCACAAATTCAAATGCGAATTTCCATAAATGGAAATTTATTTTTAAAACAACAATTTTAAAATAAATTGTTTTAAATATTTAAGGATGTCACATGATGGCTATGAGATCGAGGACCGTGTAGTAGCCTCCCAATCATTGGAATATTTCATGGTGGATATAGTTCTCCTTAAGTTTGGACATGGATTTATTTGTATGTGCATACCTTTTTGGACTTTACGGGTACCTTCCATTGTCATTGATCAAGAGAATGAAATCAATGTAACACATTTCTTATTGAGTCTCGTTGACATAATACTACGTTTTATGGGAGTGGGATGGCTAGTTGGTTTACGAGAGTGGATGTAAATAAGAGATTAAAATATTTGTATTTATGGAAGTTTCCCTTATCCCAAGCGATTTATATAAAAATAAAGACATGTTTTTATTGCAGTGGAAAGAGAATAAATGACTAATAAGAAAAAATGTAAATGTATAAACAACATATTTATTATATGTTTAGATTTATATATTTTTAGATATTAGAATATTTATAGCCATGGTTGGACAAAGGTATTGAACTTGGGTCCCTTAGAAAGGGAAACCCACACCTTAACCGATTGAGATAGTGAAAATTGACACTATTTTTTAAAATATTATAATAAAGAAAAACACAAATTAAAAAAATCTTGTAATGTACCCATGGGGTTAATGTTTTTGGAAAGTGTGGAAGACTTTTCAGAAGCTACTAGTGTGTCTTGAGCATTATTTTATTGAGCATTCCACATAGGGATGCATTAAACTTAGTTTTTCTTGTTAACAATTAGTAATACTCTAATTATACTTTAAAATATTACTATCTTTTGTGATCAATTATTTCATTTCCCTCTTAAGACTATATGTCAACATAATGACTGGATGCACCATTGCAAACTATTTTGACCATCACTTTATTGATTTTATTATTAATTTCTTTGACTATTGTGCAAACTATTTTGCAAATTATTAATATCATATTGCATTACATAATTGATTTCACATTAATATAAATAGTTGTATATGTTCCTTGTCATTAGAAGAACTATTCATAATGAATTTAATTATATTTTGATGAATCATATTGTAATATATCATGACCACACATGGGCCAAGAAGGATAATTTTCTACTTCACTCATGTGACAAATAAGCATCAAGGAATTAAACTTGAAAGTGGATGGTTACTCTAGCTAAAATGTCATTTTGTTATGATTTTTGATATAGTATTGCATTATTTTATTGTAACAAAAACGAGTTAGGAAAAATGGATTGTTTCTTTATTCTCATGACAATGAAACATCTATTAGGATATTTAAACAACTAATAATGAGTTAACATCAACTTGATAGAACATGCCTTTACGTAACATCCTTAATATGCATTATTATTCGTTTGTAATTATATAATCCGATGGTCATAATGCGTTCTAAACATAAAGTAATTCAATGGTTCATATTTTCCTAAATATTAATGGTTATATTGATCCATGTATTATGATGCAGGAGCATCACCGACTCATCAAGCGAGCCAACGCAGAAGCAGAAGACAGCTGGATAAGCTAGCACAGATTTTGAAATTGCCTTGGAAGTTGTTGCACGATCTTAAATGAGTCATTTAAGATGAGACGCACTCGTATATTGTAAATGTACCTTGAGTGGATATCTCTCGTCCTTAATAGATAGTTGACATTTAATATAGTTAATGCACGTAGATAGGATTTTAATTCTAGATTAGACAGTTTTAGAAAGCAGGCGGGAAAACGGATATGGACACCCTCGTTTGTGTATTGTCACATAATTCAGGAATAGACAGAACATTCAAAAAGGAGCGCAAGCAGAGAACTGTGTAGAGAACACCCATGTACTGATATTTGAATTAATAGAAAAAGATTGGTTCAAATTCATGGTTTTGTGTCTAATTCTTTGTGTATTGATGTTGATGTGCCCATGAATGTTTGCTTCCTATTATGCATTTACTTTTAGATGTTGTGTATATGATTTCATGGTTGAATTGAAGTCTGAAGGGAAGAAGAAATTAGTTTCAATTGTTTCTCTATTTGAGCCAGAGGATTCCTGCAAGGAGTGCAGTCAAATTTTCCGCAAGGAGTGCGTTGACAGAGGGTTCAAATAGAGATAACTTTGATTCTAGTTCACCCAGGAGTGAAATTGGGTTATAGAAGCTGTGCAAGGAGTGCGCAGGCTAAAGGAGAGTCTCAGTTGTAAAACTAAGGAGAAGCTTTGGAGGACTATTGTTGCAGGTGTGCGCACGGTCGAAGGAATCCAAACGCTTGAAGTGTTTGCAGATTGTCGCAAGGAGTGCACACAAGAGTTCTCTTTTCCTAAGAGATTGAGGAACTGTGGGAAGCGCAGGGGGAGTAAACCCTTTAAATCTGTTGAAGGGGCGCACAGGAGGGTTTGTATCAAGGAGTGATTAGAACCGGCGTTGCAAGTTCACAACGTAAGCGGAGAAGTTTGGGACCTTTTGAATCTCGAAACAGCGAGGAAGTCCTAGTCGTGGATCTCGGGCGGACGCGTGTCAGAAGGGCCAAATAAGTCGGGGTTCAGAGTATCGGGAGTCTCGAGGACAGGGCACTCTCGCAGCTTGGAATCGCGAAACGCGATATCCCGATGGTGAAAGGATATTTTGGGGCCACAACAGGAGTTGGTGGAGGACAGGTGGCGTACGATATCGGGGTTCAGGAAAAGTAAAGTCCCGAAACCTTTGATGTTAGGATTCACGATCCCGCCAAGTCCGAAATCCTGATAGAGGTGATGGGAAGTGGAAAGGTCAACTCGCATGTGCACGTCGTAGTTTCGGCGCATCGGGTATCGGGAGTCGGTAAGGCGAGTTTCTTGGAATCGCGAGCACCGAAATCGCGATACGAAATTTTCCGATAGAGGAAAGAGAAAAGTCGACGTTGACTGGCCATCGGGTCTCGGGGATTCGAGAGCCCAGTGATCGACCTTAGACATCCCGAAATCGCGAAGTCCAATTCCTCGATAAGTAAAGAGAGCGGAATCGCGCAGAGATTTCTGTGGGTGAAGATTTCCCGATAGGGAAATAGAGGAATGTTTTCGGTTCTTTGGGCCAAGGGAAGAGAAGATCCTGTGAGTGGACGTTCCTGAGGGTGCGCCTGCGTCAGTTTAGTATCAGAGCAAGAAAGTTTATTTTCTTTCTGTAGCAGAGAAGAAGGAAATTCTCCATGCCACCAAGGAGAAGGGACACGCAGTCACCTGATCCAAAGGATAGGGAGGTGCAAAGAAGAGGTAGGCAGATGATAGATCCAGCCATAGAGCAGCAAATACATGATCTCTGAGATAGACTCGAAGACATGGAGACAACCCAAAGACGCACAGCTAGTGTAGGGGATCTCAGTGACTCCGAGAGAGAGATTGATGCTGAACGAGAAGAGGAAGTTGCAGCCAAAGATGCATCAAATGAGCGTTTGATCAGAGCTATTGCATGGATGGGTGCAAAGGCGAAGATGGACATTCCCGTTTACAAGGGAAACTTGGATGCAGAGGAGCTTCTGGATTGGATTAGATCTCTAGATACCTACTTCGACTATGACTATGTCGAAGAAGATAAGAAAGTCAAGAATGCTGTCACACGCTTGAAAGGACATGCAACATTATGGTGGGACAAGCTACAACCAGATAGACACTGCAAAGGAAAGCAGAAGATCAAGAGTTGGGATCGGATGATCGCGAAGATGAAGGTGAAATTCATCCCCAGAGACTATCAAATCACTCTGTTCAGGAGGATGCAGAACCTGAGACAGAAGCTGATGACAGTGAAAGAATACACGGAGGAATTCTATCAACTGAACATCAGGGAAGGTCATCGGGAGAGCGATGATGAGAAAGTTTACAGGTATATGAATGGCCTGAGATACGATATCCAGGACGAGATGAGCATGGTAACCATCTGAACTGTGGAGGATGCTTATCAGATGGCTTTGAAAGTTGAAGAGAAGATGAGTCGTAAGAAAGCTTAGCGAGGCTTAGGCAGGAGCCATCCCAGAGGCAAGTCGGTTGCTAAGAAAAATACCAGAAGCCCAAGGAGGAATGGAAGAAACCTGAGACTCATATAGAGAGGGGTGGAAGTTCACAGCGAGGCCATCATGTTGAAAAAAGAGGGCAGCATACAGAGCAGAGCAGAGGATATGCTGATAACAATATGATTCCTCGTACTAGAGGTAGAGGAAGAGGAAGAGGTGGAGTAATCACATATTTCACATGTGGGAAGAATGGGCACAAGTCTTATGAGTGTCCAGAGAAAAAGAAGGACATTGGAGAAGCTCACATCACCGAAGCGCGGAGGCAGGATGTCAAGGCCGAAGACGTTGAAGGCAAAAGATCGCTCATGATGCGGAAAGTCCTTTTGACACCCGAGAAGGAGGTGGAAAGTTCAGCTCAAAGGACCAGACTTTTTAGGACTGCTTGCAAGACCAAGGATAGGGTGTGAAAGGTCATCGTGGACAACGGTAGCACAGATTATATCGTTTTGACAGAGATGGTAGAGAAGATGGACCTGGAGACGACTGTCATCCAAGCCCATACAAAGTTTTGTGGCTACAGAAGGGACACCAGGTAACTGTTACTAAACAATGCTTGGTTGAATTCAAGATAGGTGGATATAATGATAAGATCTTATGTGATGTTATTCCCATGGATGTATGTCATCTATTGTTGTGTAGACCATGGAAATATGACAGAAATGTGATTCATGATGGGAGAATGAACACATACACCCTGGAGAAGAATGGGAGAACCCATATGTTGCTTCCGATAAAAGATAAGGAGGTGAAGCCGGAAGTAAGAAACACGGTACTTCTCATGAGTGGGAAGGATCTTCTTACGAAAGTGAAGAGGAAAGAAGATCCACAATTCTTTGTGGTCAGGAAACCGAGGATTGTTCTGACTAGCACGAGAGTGGATGATTTACCAGAGGAGATTCAGGAACTACTTGAAGAGTTCGCTGACATTATAGTGGATGAACTACCTCGTTCGTTGCCACCGATGAGGAGTGTGAGTCATCATATAGACCTCATACCAGAAGCCAATTTGCCAAATAAATTCACGTACAGGTTGACGCCGCAAGAAAATGAAGAGGTTAAGAAGCAGGTCCAGGAGATATTGGACAAAGGATTGGTCAGGGAATGTTTGAGCCTGTGTGTCGTTCCAACAGTACTCGGTCCAAAGAAGGATGGAGGTTGGAGAATGTGTACCGACTCAAGAGAAATCAACAAGATAACCATCAGGTACAGGTTTCCATTACCGAGAATGGATGATCTGATGGATTTCTTGACTGGGGAAAAGTATTTTTCAAAAAATGATTTGAAGAGAGGGTATCACCAGATTCGCATGAGAGAGGGTGATGAATGGAAGACAACGTTCAAGACAAACGAAGGTTTGTATGAATGGATAGTCATTCTGTTTGGCTTGATGAATGCGTCGAGTACCTTTATGAGGTTGATGAATGAAGTCCTGAAGGATTTCATCGGGAAATTTGTCATCGTATATCTGGATGACATACTGATTTTCAGTAAGACAGAGGCTGAACATATGAAGCATTTGGCCATTGTGATGAAGAAGCTACAGCAGAAGAAGTTGTTGATAAACATGAAGAAATCCTCATTTATGAAGATAGAGCTAATTTACTTGGGGTTTGTTATTTCGGGTAATGAGTTGAGGATGGATCCAGATAAAGTGGAAGTAATCAAGAATTGGCCATCACCGAGAAATATTTTTGAGGTGAGAAGTTTTCATGGTTTGGCTAGTTTCTACCGAAAATTCATCAGAAATTTCAGTGGAATTAGCACAGTAATGATGGATACAATGAAGAAGCAGCATAAGTCTTTCCACTGGACAACAGAGGCTGAGAAGAGTTTCAATCTGTTGAAATGAAAGATCACAGAACAACCAGTGTTGGTATTGCCGGATTTCCTGAAGACATTTCAGTTGAAATGTGATGCAAGCGGATTTGCAATTGGGGCGGTCTTGAGTCAGGAAGACAGACCGATTGCATATTTCAGTGAGAAACTAAATGAGGCAAAGGTGAATAACTCCATGTATGATAAAGAATTTTATGCTATCATACAGGAATTGAAGAAGTGGAGGCATTACTTGATCCCGAAAGAATTTGTTTTGTACAGTGACAATCATGCACTGCAGTTTGTGACTCAGCAGGAGAAGTTGAATCAGCGGCATGTTAAGTGGGTCAAATACATGCATAATTTCACTTTTGTAATTAAGCATATTTGTGGTACTGCTAACAAAGTGGCTGATGCTTTGAGAAGGAAATGTTTGTTGTTGCAGGAGTTAAGAGTCAAAACATTGGGTTTTGAAAATCTCAGGAACATGTACGCTGATGATCCAGATTTTGCAGAAGTGTATGAAGCAGCTGAGAAACGAGTTCTCAGGGATAGAATCCCTTGGATAGACTATATGATCCAGGAAGGATTTATGTGCAGAGGAAATCAACTGTGTATTCCGAAATGCTCCATGAGGGAGAACTTGCTAAAGGAAAAACACAGTGGTGGATTAGCAGGACACTTTGGCCATGACAAGACACTTGCAAAGCTGAGTGAATCATACTTTTGGCCGGGAATGCGAGTAGAGGTCAAGTGGTTCGTTGACGGATGCATGATTTTCCAGCATTCAAAGGGAAGAAAGTAGAATGTGGGGTTCTATTAGCCATTTCCCATACCAGAGAGACCATGGGATGCAATTAGCATGGATTTCGTATTGGGATTGCCAACGACGCAAAGAGGATTTGATTCAATCTTTGTGGTAGTGGATAGGTTTTCTAAGATGGCAGATTTTATCCCATGCCAGAAAATCAATGATGCGACTCACATCACAAATTTTTTTCTGAAAGAGGTCGTTCGACTTCACGACTTGCCAAGAAGCATAGTTTCAGACAGAGATACTAAATTCATAGGGAATTTTTGGAGGACCTTATGGAAGAAGATGGGGACTAATTTAATGTTTAGTTCATCTTATCATCCTCAGAAGGATGGACAAACATAAGTGGTCAACAAAAGTCTGGGAGACTTATTCAGGAGCTTGGTAACAGAACACCACAGCCAGTGGGACAATATATTACCACAGGCAGAGTTTGCATACAATGACTCAGTGAATCAGAGCACAGGGAAAAGTCCATTTCAGGTCGTCTATGGGATGCAGCCGAGAGGAGTTTCTGAACTGAGAGATTCAGAACAGACTGCTACTAGCAGCGCTAGTGCAGAAGAATTCGCTAAGGCGATGAAAGAACTTCACAGCCAAGTGAAGAAACGATTGTTGAAATCAAGCCAGGAGTACAAGCGCAGAGCTGACCAACGAAAGAGGAAACTTCAGTTTGAAGTTGGTGAATTAGTTCTGGCACACTTGAGAAAAGAAAGGTTCCCGAGGGGAACACACAATAAATTGAAAATGAAGAAAATCGGACCATGTAAGGTCTTGAGAAAATTTGGGGAAAATGCTTATGAGGTCGAGTTACCAGATGGGATCGGAATATCTTCGATATTCAATATCGCAGATTTATACCCATATAGGACTGGAGAAGCAGAGACTGGAAATGAGCAGCCATTGATCCAGTGGATGAAACAATTGGCAGTTGCAGAGAAGCCACAGATGGAATGCATACTGGACAAGAGAGTAGGTAAGAAGACTAGGAGGAAAGAATACTATGAATATCTGGTCAAATGGAAGAACCATCCAGTTGAATATGCCAGTTGGGAGACTGAAGCAGAAATACATAAGCATGGACAGACCGTGCGGTAGCTCATGGATAGGAGCCCATGAAAGTTTTCAAGTCGATGAGTATGATGTAGGAGCATCACCGACTCATCGGGCAAGCCAGTGCGGAAGTGGAAGACAGCTGGATAAGCTAGCACAGATTTTAAAATTGCCTTGGAAGTTGTTGCACGATCTTAAATGAGTAATTTAAGATGAGGCGCACTTGTATATTGTAAATGGACCATGAGTGGATATCTCTCGTCCTTAATAGATAGACAACATTTAATATAGTTAATGCAGGTAGATAGGATTTTAATACTAGATTAGACAGTTTTAGAAAGAAAGAGGGAAAATAGATATAGAAACCCTCGTTTGTGTATTGTAACATAATTCAGGAATAGACAGAGCATTCAAAAAGGAGCGCAAGAAGATAACTCTGTAGAGAACACCCATGTAATGATATTTGAATTAATAGAAAAAGATTGGTTCAAATTCATGGTTTTGTGTCCGATTCTCTGTGTATTGATGTTGATGTGCCCATGAATGTTTGCTTCCTGTTATGCATTTACTTTTATATGCTATGTATATGATTTCATGGTTGAATTGAAGTCTAAAGGGAAGAAGAAATTAGTTTCAATTGTTTCTCTATTTGAGCCAGAGGATTCCTGGAAGGAGTGCAGTCGAATTATCCGTAAGGAGTGCGTTGACAGAGGGTTCAAATAGAGATAACTTTGATTCTAGTTCACCCAGGAGTGAAATTGGGTTATAGAAGCCATGCAAGGAGTGTGCAAGCTAAAGGAGAGTCTCATTTGTAAACCTGAGGAGAAGCTTTGGAGGACTACTGTTGCAGGTGTGCGTAGGGTCGAAGGAATCCAAACGCTTGAAGTGTTTGCAGATTGTTGCAAGGAGTGCGCGCAAGAGTTCTCTTTTCCTAAGAGACTGAGGAACCGTGGGAAGTTCAGGGGGAGTAAGGCCTTTAAATTTGTTGAAGGGCCGCACAGGAGGGTTCGTATCAAGGAGTGATTAGAACCGGTGTTGCAAGTTCACAACATAAGCAGAGATGTTCGGGAACTTTTGAATCTCGAAACAGCGAGGAAGTCCTAGTCGTGGATCTCGGGTGGAAGTGTGTCAGAAGGGCCAAAGAAGTCGGGGTTCGAAGTATCGGGAGTCTCGAGCACAGGGAACTTTCACATCTTGGAATCGCTAAACGCGATATCCCGACGGTGAAAGGATAGTGTGGGGCCACAGCAGGAGTTGGTGGAGGACAAGTGGCGTACCATATCAGGGTTCGGGAAAACTAAAGTCCTGAAACATTTGACGTTAGGATTTTCGATCCCATGAAGTCCGAAATCCCGATAGAGGTGATGGTAAGTGGAAAGGTTAAATAACACGTGCACGTCAGTGTTTCAGTGCATCGGGTATCGGGAGTCGGTAAGGTGAGTTGCTTGGTATCGCGAGCACCGAAATCGCCATAGGAAATTTTTCGATAGAGAAAAGAGAAAAGTCATCATTGACTGGCGATGAGGTCTCTAGGATTCGAGAGCCCAGTGATTGACCTTAGACATTGCGAAATCGCGAAGTCCGATTCCCCGATAAGTAAAGAGAGGGGAATCGCATGGAGATTTATGTGGGTGAAGATTTCCCGATAGGGAAATAGAGGAACGTTTTGGTTTTTCGGGCCAAGGGAAGAGAAGATCCTGTGAGAAGATGTGCCTGAGGGTGGGCCTGCGTCATATTAACACTTGATTCTTCCATGATCTCTATTTAAAGATCGTTGATGGTCATTTGTTGATCATTGATTGTGCTAAAATAATTTGTAAAATCATTTTGGGGTCGTGGATTGTTTCCCTATTTGATACTTTTAACCACATAATAAAATGGTGTATTAAAATTTGATCTTCTTGTGTGAGTGGATTCTTAGGGTGTTCGACCTATGTAGAAATTCCCTATTTGTCAAAAAAGGCATCAAAACTAGTATGAAGAATTTCTCCCATTGTTGATCCAGATCATGAACTTGTGTTCTTGCATGCATAAAAATATTTATGGGTTTTATTGTTGTTGTAATTTCTGGGCTAAGTGTGTTATTCCATTGTGTGGAGTATTTCTTTCAGTTTGAAACACTTTCTAATGAACCCCGTCATTAGGAAAACAAGCCTCGCATAACAAGTACAAATTTTTTGTTATATTTTTTGGAAGGAAAGTAATAATGACATTACACTCAACATCACAACACGATGAAGAACTCAATGCATGCAATTCATGCAACATACAACATAACGACCTAGCATACTAGCACATCATGCAACTGTAATCAACATACAACATGCAATCAGATGAAGAATTGTAACATCCCTCTCTTGGGCACACTGAGTGAACTTATTCTTTGAGGACACTTGCTCGCAAGTGATCCGGATTATTATACTATTAAACATTGATTTTGATTATGAGGCCTTATGGGTTGATGACATGTTGTTTTTCTTCCTTGACATAGACAGGTGCTATTGAATTAGTTTTACTGAGTGTGCAGGATTTTGGACCTCGAGGATGCAGAGGCATCGCTAGAACCCCTTGGACTCTAGATCAAGTCGGGGAGTGAACTATTGGGGTTTGATTGTTTTATATGTGATATTAGTGCATCTGATTAGATGATATGACTATGGATATATTTTTGACATGACTCGTTGATGATGCAGGCTGACTATAGCTTGCCGACTAGACTCACATGTGGAGTAAAGGGGTCATGCACGACTACTAGAGATGTTGAGGGAGAGGTGTGGACAACATCCCTGCCACAACCTACTAGCACTCTTTTCGTGGCTCAAACTATAGGTTAACGATTACCTATTTCGAGAAGACCCACAATGTTGTGAGGGCTGACTGTGACAATCGCTCACGATGATTCTAAGGGGCGCACAATAAGGCATGGGCCTTATTCCTTAGAGGCCCTTAGTCTCCCACAAGATCACCTGGTAGAGTTTTGACTCCAGGGGTTTTTGATGTCTACCAAGTCAGTCAAGAGATGAGTGGGACCGTTGGAACTCGTGGTGCGTCCTGAAGGGCACGTCGTACAAGAAAAATAGAAAGAGGCGAGTGGCACCCTTGGAGCACGTGGTGCATCCTGAAGGGCTCGTCGCGTGGTTATTTAATAATTGAATAAATCTAGGTGGCTTTATGATGAATAACGTGTTAAGGAAGATTTAAAACTTTTCCCTTAATAAAATGTTGCCTAGCCTAGGAAAATAAAGTCTAGGTCTAAATTATAATGGTGATAAAAATTTTATCTATTTATTTAAAATATATATATAATAATAATAATATATATATATATATATATATATATATANAATAATAATGATAATATTCATTAATCTTGTGACAAGAACGGGGTAAGCAATTAAATTGATTTATAAAATCTTTTGGGATAAAATTTAAAAAGGGGAAATAATTGTTTTACTTTATTATGCTAATTAGAAATGTATTCATTAAAAAGAAAAAGGGAAAAAGGGTAAGTTCCTGCACTTTCATTTTTGAGCTTAAATAAAAAGGAGAAAGAGGGAAATCTAAAATAATTAGGAAACTAGGAAAAAGAAGGAAACATAAAAAAAGGAAGGGGAAACACAAGGAAAAAGAAGATAGTAAATTAAGGTATCTAGAATTTAAGAACTTTCTAATTTAAACTCAACTAGTAAATTAATAAGGGGGAAAGTCATTAAAACTTGTAAGGGGATTTGGGGATGCCTATGAGCGATTCTAGGAGTGCCTTTAGGTGAGTGAGGGAAATAGGTGTAATTAATTAATTAATGAAATTAATTTATGGAGGAATGAAGGGGATGGGTGACACATGTATGAGGAGGATTTTATGAATTAATTTATTAAACATTAAATAAAATGGGATTTTGGGAAAGTAAGGGACTTCGAAACTCTATATAATGGAGGGAGGAAAATGACGATAGACCTCTTCTGTTTTGCGTAACGTTACGCTGCAGAAATATATACTTGACTGAATTAGCTTGTGGGAGTTGGGAAACCCAACTCGGTGAGGAGTGGTAGCTCGGCCTTGGGAGGAAAGCTAGGAGCTAGTTGATTCTCTAGATAGTGTGTGTGGTCCCTTTGCGGTTTCGGGGGATAAGGAGGAAGAAGAACACCCCTAGCATTGGTTGGGAGGTATCGGTGAAGTCTCATCAGTCGACAAGTGGGAGTTGCATGAAGCACATGGGACATCAACTCAAATAAGGAAATTAGGCAACGATATGCTTCCTTTATTTCTGTGTGGTAGATTGTTAGTATAATTTATGCTTTCAGTTCTGTATGCTTAATCAAGTAAAAAATATAATAGTCGTAGCGTTCTAGTTGATGACTGAAATTTCCCCATACCCTTAGCTTTATGTTGATTGATTTCCCATGATCTTTGATCCCTGCATGACTTGACCGTCATAAGGTTTATTGATTGCGATAATTGCAGTTATTTTTTCCCTTCGTCCCTAGCTCATCAGTCCTCGCCTGAGCTGTCGGCCAAGAGCCTGATCTACGATCGTCGCTTCGGTGTTAATAGACCTATGGATCTCAACACCCTTATTTTTTGTGAATGGATGATGAGCGAAGGACATTCCTGTCAGTCGTCTACCTCTGTTGTTTGTCCTTGGTTGATTTTTTGTCTTACGCCTTCTAGCAAAAAGTACCTCTGCGTAATGATTTCTTTGCATCCTTGTTGGTCTATCTCTGCGCATGTCTTTGTCTCTACACCTTAAGAGCTTAACCTAAGAATTTATCTACTCTTGGATTGATAGAACCTTTATGGTCATTTCAATGACTTTTCCCATGGATTTTTGCACTCTCTTACTATTGTATGTGTTTTATTGTTTTATGCATCTGAATTATTACACTAATCTCAACACTTGTTTGGTTTATGGACTGCGATTTCTTTATTTTACTGACTAACATTCCTTAATTATTGACTGCCAATTTACTTGGTGACTGCGATCTACAATTCGATTTTTTTTTTTATGTACGATTTCATAATGAGGAAATTATATAAAGAGCCAATGTTTATAGTTTTAGACAACATTATCATTTTTTATAGAAAATTGTGTTGTAGTGTACCAAAACGTTCTTGTTGGACATTGATTGTATTTGTCTTTGGACAACAAGTTTGTTAACTAGAATGGCAACGAATCTATCTATCGAATGACTGTGTTGTTTTAACATTTCAGACCATAAACTTATGTTAACTGATAGCGAAATTTTCTTGGAAGACTGTATTTTCCTGTTGTGTTAGCAGCGTTGAAATTTAACTGAGTTTTAATTGATTATCATTCACCCAGCAGTATGTAGGGTTCACTTTTTTCTCTAATTGTATGCACAAAGACTTATTTTCTTAAGCTATGTTACTGAAAATTCCTTAAATACGCCGAACATTTTATATATTGTTAATGTCATTCTTAATTTATGACCACGATTTGGACCATGATTTCTCCATTAGATGTTGACTAGGTTTCCACTGGAATGACCACGAATTTGTCCTTAATTAATGACTGAGTTTGCCACTGGAATGACCACGAAATTGCCATTTGATGATGACTTTGTTTTGTTGTTGAATGGCCACTATTTGCCTTAAATTTTGACTGTGTTTTTATATATATTTTTATGATTTTAAATTTGTTGAAGACATTTTGACAACGAGCTCCTCCTTGAGTGAAATCAAAATTTCTTTACTGTGCCATGTCATTGTTGATTCCTGGGTTAAGTGAAAGGAAATGATATTATTGTGTCGGCGATTTCAGTTAAGGGAATTTATGATTTATATTTAATGGTAATGCATAATTATATTTCATTAATGTACAACAATTTGCCTTATTTATAAATGACAACAATACAATTCCTATCTGGTGTGTATGTGCAACGATTTGTCTTATTTATAAATGACAACAATACAATTCCTATCTGGTGTGGATGTGCAATGATTTTGCCTTATTTATTAATGACAACAATGAAATTCCTATCTGGTGTGTATGTACAACGATTTTTCGTTATTGATAAATGACAGATCCCTTTTAGTGGCTAGATGATAGCCTTCCCAGACCTCCAGTTTAGTCATGGACAACCTTTAATTGAATAAAAAATCCTTTAATGTTTAAATAGCCTTTAACGAAGCATAATTGTCTTAATTGGTTTAGACAACCTTCAATTGAATAGACAACCTTGATTGATTAGACAACCTTACTTCTTTCATCGACAATTCTTAATTTAATTTAATTTAGACTTTTCAATTTGGTTTAATATTGATTAAAGAAGACTTGCCCAATTAATGTGAATTTAATGTTAATTAGATTGAATTTAATTATTTAATTATGATGCAGATTTGCCTAATTGATTCATAGTTGATACTATTTCGATTGAATTTAATGGCTAAAGTGTAATGTAGAATTTCCAATTGATTCGAAAGTAACGTTATTTAGATTGAAATGAATGATTGAGGTGTAAGGTAGAATGGCTGATTGGATTTGTATTTAATGTTAATCAAATGGTAAGTTAAAGATTAATTTATAATTTAGACTTGCTAAATTTAGATGGATAATCAATTTCAAAACCATTGTAAATGTTGACTAGTTTAGACTAGATGAATGGTCGGTTCATTGATGATGTCATGTATTGTCTTGTTTCATCCCTTGTTGTCATCCTTGGGCGTTTTTTCGACTTGTTGTTGGGTTTTGGGTGTGGTTTTATTATCGATATTCGGCTCCTAGCACGTCGGATTATCTAGAGTCCTTGGTCTAGATAGATCATGTTTGCGCCAAGGTTATTGACATGCCTATCACCTGGGAATGA
Organism: Picea engelmannii; assembly: GCA_009831015.1. Taxonomy (NCBI): domain Eukaryota; kingdom Viridiplantae; phylum Streptophyta; class Pinopsida; order Pinales; family Pinaceae; genus Picea; species Picea engelmannii. The sequence goes on along the minus strand of ML787857.1, from coordinate 486,464 downwards.
CATGATTCCTTATGAGAGGATCATGGCTCTCCCTATGGGATAGTGGTGAACGATAACTTGGCCAGATTCAGTGCATTATGTGTGAGTGTTGTCGAGCATTGCAAGTTTCTTTTGGCGCATGGGTTGAACGCCTTCAGGCATTTGGATCGCGCGCCTTGAGGTTCTAGTCTTTGTTAGTCTAGGCCATTGTGTTAGGCAGGGATGTTGTCCCTTAGCTTGTAGGCGTGGTCGTGTTTATGTCAGGCGGGTAGTCATTTTCTCCTTGTTGTCTACGCACATTTTGCCCAGTTTCTCTTGTGCCAGTGCGGGGAGTGATAGTAGAATGTTGCCTAGATTGCATTCTTGCATTTGTCATCAGTTCTGTGGTTAAATATTGTTGTCATCACCATCTTACCTTTCACACAAAAATAAAAAATAAAAATTATACTTCTGCTTCGCTTGTAGTTGCGAAGAATGGGTTGTTACAAGAATAAAATGACTACCCGCTCATCCTACCCTGGAAGGTTAGGACCTCTAGGACACATAAGCAACGTTCAAGCCCAGGTTCCCATCTATTTTGACCATTTAAGGTCTCAAGGATAGTGAATTTTTTGAGGAAGAAGGAGCTATCTACATCCCTCCTGACACAATCAAGACCACGCCTACTAATATAAAGGGGAAACATCAATCAAACCAAATGCAACAAATTCAACGACACACGTAGCTAAAACCTTCTTGATGAGCGAGAAACAATCACAATAAAATGCTACAAAGAAAGGTGAAAAACATCAATTCTAGTAATGACCATCATCAAAAGGAATCCCAAGACCCAATTCCAGGTTTTCATACGCACTTATCAATCAATGCACACAATGATCCGATCATAAGGAATCATGTTGTCACATGGTGACAAGCACAATTGTACTAATGTGCAACATAAACCATTCTAAACCTTCAATCGTGACACAATCCAATACACTAGAAGTCCAAACTTAAGCTGTCATACATTAGAAAAAATCAATAAACAAAGCACTCAATCAACAAGTTGAATATGACACAGGGTAACTACATTCAATACATTTTATTTCACGCAATGAACTAGATAGATTTCTTGTTTTCTTATAAGGAGGTCATATGTGGTTCTCTTTTAATTGTGAAACAACCTAGATGTATATCTTTAACATTTTTACCAACATAGAAACTATGTGAAGCAAAAAGTAACCAACCACAATCTAAAATTCAACATATAACACCTTCAAGTATCAATTTACCCTTCCATTCTAAAGGTGGTTTTATTAATCAATAAATCAACTACATTCTTTTAACTCCTCCAGATCAATATTAAACAAAGAAGCCATAATCCTGTAGAAACAAAACTTCTAACTGATCTATAATTCAATAATAAATTAAGACTAGACAAACCAAAGAAGAGATTCCTACTCTATCTCAAGGAAGAATCTATTCCCTACCTTCTATTTTTAAAATACTCAAGAAATTAAATTCTATCCTAATTTAGCATATGATTTACCGTATGCTTATCCAAACTGAATAAAGTAACTGAGATACAATAGAAAGCAAGTTATGATTTGACAATGTCGTTACTAAATACACTCAAGATAGGGGACTACGGTAAAAAGTATTATGAATCGATTGCTTATATCCTTCCATAATGTATTTAGATGAGTTGTTGATATTACAAGTATCTAATTTCATTTTAATTTCTCAATTAAAAATTGAGACCGACAATCCCAATCATAAAGATGAAATTATTTTTAACAAACCAAAAATAAAGGTGAAGTTGTTATGCTAGTTTTCACATGCACGAACCCTTGAGACAATCATCAATTCTGAGCAAAAATAATCATGCAGTACATTAAGAAAATGACATGTGTAAGGTGTGTAAGGTTGGGAGCCTTACAAACAACATTGTGAAGTGTGCCCTTTATTTTTATACATTCCAGTTGGGGAATACGCCTCCGCTGGTAACATTTAAACCTAAAATTATGCTAAATGATATTTTCCATTTTATTATTACAATACACATTCGTTGATGATGACCAACTATTGCAAAAATAATTTAACTATTATAAATGGTTAATCACGATATTCATAATGATCAATTAAATTGTTGTAAAATGATTAATTTATATGAGCGATAATCGCACTATCATGATTTTAACCTTGAAACTATTATATAAAAACAATCATGATTTAAAGGGATGACCACCATAACAGATACCCTGCCATAAATCCAGCCGCCATAATTATGATATAAAACTATTCCTAAATTATAGCAACATTGTGAGCTCTAACCACTAAATATTTGAAATCTTTGTGTGATTATTTAGGGTTTCTGTGTACTTATATTAAAATCTCTTTGTAATTATAAAAAGAATATTAAAATTTCATCTTATTTAAACCCAAGAATATCAGAATTAGCAATAATTACCTCTGCCAACTGTCACTAAATAGAAATTCACAAAACAAGTAAATATTTAATAATTACATTTTTGAATTAGAAATATTTAAATTGCCCAAAGAAATATCAGAATTTGTGGATAAAAAAAACAAAATAAATCTTGGAAATAAAAACAAGGGAAACCGCCACTGGCCAAATAAATTTTACAAGGGTAAGTACACCATAACTATATTGTGCACAAGGTAAGTAATTTCTTACGCAGAATTTATCAAAGGTGCTGGATGGGTTGGCTCATAGGAAACGTGGCCTTATTGAGGGAGACATAGCCACAAAAGGAAAGTGCAAGACCTGGTCGTCACTCAAAAAAATGTGGACAGAAGAAGAGGGAGAGATCATGGATGTCACAGAGGAGAAAATCATGCAAGCGAAGGGGATCTATAGACAATTTCTTAGCAAGGGAAGGGTTAGTTAGCTGGAGTGTGAAACAAGAAAAACGTTCCTCTCTTCACACAATCCATTGCTACGATTATGGCCTCAAGTTAAAGAAATAAATCCAAAATAAAAAATATAATACACATACCCATGAGTTGAATCCCCCCTCACACAATCTAACAATATTATAAAAAATCAAGCCAGGGGTTTGGGTTCGGTGCTCGTTCTGGACACGAGAAGACTTATACAAACTCCCAAAAAATAAAAATGATACACAACCAACATTGAAATGCAATACATAAAAGGATTATAAAAACCCAGACAATAATGTCACCGTTGCAACTATCACTGTGCCACAAGAATAATAGAAAGCACGAATACAAAATGGAATGAATAATAGTTGTTGCGCTACCAGAATTGGAATACAAATGATTAAACAATGGGTTCTCTATGTGTAATAGAGACCATAACTGCATATGGATGTAGTATGTCTTGGGTGAATCATAAAACTTTACATTAACAACAAATGCAGAGTGATGAACCCAAAATTCATACCATATAGATGTAAATTAGCATGCATCGAACTAACTAAAATTGTGAAATTTATACATGTGTACCTTGAGAGAAGGTGAAGGTTTCACTGATGCTATCCCGTGGTCACGATCCATCTCACTTCTGCTTTCCAACCGCTGAGACCTCACTAGTACCTCCCAGCCAATGCTAGGGGTACTCTTTTCTCTCTGAGCCCCCCCGAGACGAAAAGGGGATACACACATAATACCTGAGAATTATAGATCCCATCTTGCCTCTCAAGGTCGATCTACCACTCGTTATCTGAGTTGGGTTTCCTAACTCCGACAAGAAAATTAAGTCAAGACACAATTCTGGCAGCGTAACATTACGCTTACCAGACGTGATCCATACTCCTCCTTTTCCATCCTTTTTATACAGTTTTCTTAGTGATTACTTTCTCAAAACCTCATTAGATTATTTTTATTAAATTTAATTAGTTTAAACCTCCCCTATACACATGTCACCCGATCTGTTAGTTGCACCAGAAAATCAATTTATTAATTAATTAAATTCGCCTATTTCCCTCACCCACCTAAAAGTGTTCCTAAAAACACTCCTCGGTGTCACTTTATTTCCTTACGTTTCTTAAATGACTGACACCATTCTTAAAACCTAGTTGAATTCAGAATTAGAAGGTTCCAAGGACTAGATTCCCTACTATGTCAGAAATTTTCCTTTTTCTTAAGTTTCCCCTTTTCTGCATAGTTCAGATTTAGCAGGTTTAGATAAAAACAACAATTTATCCTTTCAATAATTTAATCCTCCATTAATGTTTTTACTTTAATAATCAAAGTTTGAATTTTTCTTTACCCCCTTCTTGTTACATGTCTATTTAGTTTTTTTTTTTGTTCACGGGTTCTACTTAGACCTAGGCTTTAAATTCACTAAGCTTGGTGATAGTTCTTAAGGGAAAACAATGTGATTAAACTTACTCATAACATCATTCATTTTAAGGTTGACCAGGTCCTAAGGCATAATTTTCTATGTAATACATTTATTAACTTACCATAGTGGAAATCATGACGTGCCCTTCAGTACGCACTACGTGCTTGAAGGGATCCACTCGTCTACATTCTATTTATATGTGCACGACATGCCCTTCAATATTCACCATGTGCTCCAAGGGTACCACTCGTCTCTTGACTAAATTTGGTAGACGCCAAACCCCTGGAGTCAATACTCTGTCAGGTGACCTTGTAGGAGACTAAGGGCCTCTAAGGAATAAAAACCTTGCCTTATTGCACGCCCCTTAGAATCATCGCAAGTGACTGTCACAGTCTCCCCTCACGACATCATGGATATCTCGAACTAGGTAATCATTAACCTACAGTTCGAGCCATGGCAAGAGTGCTAGCATGTTGTGGCAGGGCTTCTTCCACACCTCTCCCTCAATGTATCTGGTTGTTGAGTGTGACCCATTTACTCCAAATGTGAGTGTGGTCAGAAATCTATCGTTAGCCTGCATCCATCAATGAAACATGTCAGCGATAGCAATCAACATCATAAACATAGTTACCAACTTAACAATAACTCTACAGAGTTCTCATTTTTTGGGGGGTCATGTTTTTTACCTCGTTTTTAAAAATGGTGCTATCAGTAGAACCCTCCTCCATTTTTAGGTGGTTTTTTATTATTTAAATTTTCTGATACATAAGGTTTCCACTTTGTTTTTTTAAATGCTTTTTTTTCATTTATTTTCAAAAGTTTCAATTTAAATTTTTTTTCTCAACGATGTTTTTTCATCCATTTTCAAACTTTTTTATTTTATTTTTATTTTTATTTTTATTCAATCGTGTTTTTAATCATATTTCCATGCTTCATCCAATGTTAAAAATGGTTTACACCATTTATTTTTTTGAAATTAAGATTTTTCATATAATTATCCGACCTTAATTAAGTTATGGTTCCATACATTTTAAATATAGTGGAAAATATCATTTTTAACACACTTTTTTTACCTTACTTCAATAAATAGAAAATAAGTGTTGTTAAATAACAATATTTTTAAATATTTATAAGAAAAAAATAATTCTTTTTTTTTTTTGGATCAATTAAAAACTAAAATAAATAAGAAGACACATAATTGAAATTTAAAAAACAAAAACATTTTAAAACCAATTTTGTATGAGAAAAAACCATTGAAGAAAAACATAAAAAGCTAAAGAGGAAAAGAAAACCATAAAATTAAAGTATATATATAGTAAGAAATATGAGAACAAATTAAGAAAAAGGTAAAAAAACAAAATTGTAGCCCAAAAACTTTAGAAAGTTGAAAAAAACCCCAAAAATTTAAAAACATATAAAAAAAATCTCAAATTAAGAAACTTAAAATAAAAATTTTAATACAAAATTTAAATAAAAATTAACAAAAATAAGTAGAAAAACCTTAAAACTACAAAAAAAAAAAAAAAAAAAAA
>ML787857.1:456582-477339 GCA_009831015.1 Picea engelmannii | reverse complement strand
TTTTTTACAAAAAAAAAAAACTTATTTTTGTTTTTTTAATTATTGTTTTATGGGGGAATTTTAATTTTTTTTCATTTCTTTTTAGTTTTTCTTAATTTTTCACAATTTTGTTAGCTCATAAATTTTCTTAGCTTATATGTTTTGAATATGATCAATATAACAATACTTTTAAGAAATTATTTATGTTTCATTCAATGTAACCTGTATTTATTGTTTTTTTATTAAAAGTAAAAAGTTATTAAAAAGTGACATTGAATTTTTAAAGTATATTGTGATATTTTCATGGCATTATGTATCACCTTGTGCTTTACTTGATAATAACATTTAAAAAGTAAACATTTAAGGGTTTCTTTTATGATTTTGTTGATAGTAATGATGAGTTATTTTACCACATTATAAAAATGTGTCATTTTCATACCCCAATTTTAAAATGGGTGCTACCGGTAGCAGTTCTTTTCTATTTGATGGGTGATTTTGAGGTTTTTGTTTTAATGGTACCAAGTGATAAAAATACGATTTTAAATGATCTCAAAATTCAATGTTTTGAAAAAAAAAAAATCAAAAACATCATTTTTGTTTTTAGGTGTTGATTTTAAGGTTTTTCTGAGCTACTGTCTAAGTTTTGAAGGCCATGTTTGAAAAATGTTGTAATTTTGACCCCGTTTTAGAAACTGGTCCTACTGGTAGCACCACTTTTTGATTTGGGGGTTGATTTGGATGTTTTTATTCAAAAATATGGGTTTTTTGGGCCAGAGTTCTCGTTTTGAGGTTACGGTTCTCATTAAGTTGGTAACTATGTTCATAATATCTAGTCATATGTCACATATGTAATATCAAAAACATCCAAACCACAACAGTCCACTCCTCAACTCGATCCAGAGTCTAAGGAGATCCCTTGATGCCATCAACATCCTCAAATGTCCAGGGTCATGCACACTCAGGGAAACCAATCAATAACACATGTTGATATAAATATAACAAGATAACATATCATCAAATCATTAACATCTCATAATCATAATCACCATTCAATTATATAATGAACCAGATCACTTGCATGCTAGTGTCCTCAAAGAATAAGTCGAATCTGGTGTGCGCAAGAGTGGGATGTTACATACACACCCTCTTGTTTTAAACTTCGTCCAGAAGCTTCACAGTATATGAGTGTCGACATAAATATCTCATAATGTCTATATGTCTAGCTATCAAACAAAAATGGAAATTGTTGATGCATATCATGTGCGTCCTCCCTGGTCAGTTAGTGAGGACTATAGTTGTTCCACTGGAACTTGACCTAATATATTGTTTGACGTCGTAGCTATCGAATGCGATGGTCAAGAATGCATATTGGCTCTGTCGTGAGCGCACCTTCATCCGATACTTGCAAGGAACTCATGTCAATCACATGTGTAGGGTCACTAACATAATGTCTCAAAACATATATGTGAAAAACATCGTGCATATGCCTTAAAGAATCAGGTAAGTCTTGTTGATAGGCCACAAGCCCCTTCCTTTCCATAATATTGAAAGGTCCCATGAACCTAGGAGAGGGTTTATCCCCCTGTCCAAAATTGATCGAAATATTGTGCGGTTTCACCCACAGGAAGACTCGATCACCAACTTCATAACTACAGTCGACACGATGCATATCAACATAACTCTTCTATCGATCATGCACTTCCTTGATCCTTTGTATTAATGTTTTCATTTTATATTCCATCTGTTGGATCACTTTCAGTCCCACCAGGACCCTATCCTCAATATGATCCTAACTCAAAGCCGTCTGACACGGTCGCCCATAAAGAAACTCGAATGGCACCTGATCCCTTAGTTTCACTAGAAAATCAATTTATTAATTAATTAATTTACCTATTTCCCTCACCCACCTAAAAATGCTCCTCCTTCTCCCTTTATTCCCTTACATTTCTTAAATGACTGGTGCCTTTCTTAAAATCTAGTTGAGTTCACAATTAGAAGGTTCCACAGAAAAGATTCCCTACTATGTTAGAAATTTCCTTTTTTCTTGAGTTTCCCCTTTTCTTATTAGTTTAGATTTAGCAAGTTTAGATAAAAACAACAATTTATCTGTTTAATAATTTAATCCTCCATTAAAATGTTTACTTTAATAATAAAAGTTTGAATTTTTATTTACCACCTTCTTGTTACATGTTTATTTAGTTTTTTTTTTGTTCACATGTTCTACTTAGACCTATGTTTTAAATTCACTAGGATTCACGATATTTCTTAAGGTAAAAAATTGTTATTAAAATTACTCATAACCTCAATCATTTTAAGGTCGACCAGGTCCTAAAGAGGCATAAGTTTCTAGGTAGTAGGTTTATTAACTTACCATAGTGAAATCGTGAAGTTCCCTTTAGGATGCACTACATGCTCCAAGCGTGTCACTCGTCTGCATTCCATTTTTATTTGTGCCACATGCCCTTCCAGATGCACTACCTACTCCAAGGGTGTCACTCACCTCTTGAATGAATTTGGTAGACATTAAACCCTTGGAGTCAATACTCCATCAAGTGACCTTGTTCGAGACTAAGTGCCTATAAGGAATAAAGACCTTGCCTTATTGTGCACCCCTTAGAATCATCGCGAGCTAGTGTCATAGTCTTCCCTCACGACATCGTGGATCTCTCGAAATAGGTAATCGTTAACCTACAGTTCAGGCCATGGCAGGAGTGATACTATGTTGTGGCAAGGCTGGTTCCACACCTCTCCCTCAATGTCTTTGGTTTTTGAGCGTGACCCCTTTACTCCAAATGTGAGTCTGGTCAGAAAGCTATCGTCATCCTGCATCCATCAACGAAACATGTAAGTGATAACAATCAACATCATAATATCCAGTCATATGTCACATATGTAATATCAAAAACATACAAACCATAGCATTCCACTCCTTGACTCGATCCGGAGTCCAAGGAGATCCCTTGATGCCATCGACATCCTCAAATGTCCAGGGTCATGCACACTCAGGAAAAATAGTCAATAACAATTGTTGACATAAATATACAAGGATAACATATAATCAGATCCTCAACATCTTATAATCATAATGAACAGTCAATTATATAATGAACTAGATCACTTGCACACAAGTTTCCTCAAATAATAAGTCCAATCAGGCATGCACAAGAGCGGGATGTTACATACAACCCCTCTTGTTTTAAACTTCTTCCCGAAGTTTCACAATATATAAGTGCCTAAATAAATATATCATAATGTCTATATGTCTAGATATCAAACAAAAATGCAAATTGTTGATGCATATCATGTGCCTCCTCCCAGGTCATCGAGTGTGGACTATAGTTGTCCCATTGGACCTTGACTTGATCTACTATTCGATGCCATAGCTGTCGAATGTGATTGTGCAGAATGTATATTAGTTATGTCGTGAGCGCACCCTCATCTGATACCTACAAGGAACTCATGTTAATCACATGTGTAGGGTCACTAACATAATGTCTCAAAACAGATACATGAAAAACATTGTGCATATGCCTCAAACAATCAGGCAAGTCTAGTCGATATGCCATAGGCCCCTACCTTTGCACAATATCAGAAGGTCCCATGAACCTAGGAGAGATTATATCCCCATTTCCAAACTTGATTGAAATCTTGTGCGGCTTCACCCATAAGAATACTCGATCACCAACTGTGTAACTACGGTCGACACGATGTGCATCAACATAATTCTTATGTTGATGATGCGCTTCCTTGATCCTTTGTCTTATTGTTTGGATTTGATATTTCATCTCTTTGATCTCTTATGATCCCACCGGGACCCTATCCTCAAGCCGATCCCAACTCAAAGGCATCTGAGATGATTGCCCATAAATAAACATGAATGGAACCATCTTAAACAATACGGGCAATAAAGGCTTTGATAACTGTTGTTATATGCAAATTATACCAGTGGAAATAATTCATCCCAATGCTTATGTTGGTCCATCACGTACATGCGCAACATATCCTCCAGGATTTTGTTCCTTCGTTTGGTCTGCCCATTTGTCTCTAGGTGATACACAGTACTAAAGTTAAGTTGGGTTCACAATGCCTCTTGGAAACTAGTCGAAAATCATCCCATAAACACCGATCCTTAATCGGATATAATATTCTTAAGCATGCCATATAGCCTCACAATATCATTGATGGAAACGCCTGCTATGTCAGGTGCCTGATACATCGTATTCATAGGAATAAAATGATAACTATTCGTCAGAGTGTCGACTACCACAAAATTGAGTTGTGTCTCCTTGTCGTCAATAGCAATCCAACAATGAAATACATCGAAATGAAATATCTAGACATCTTGCCACATAGTTCAATATGTCTACCTTCATTCCTTTCCATAGGAATAAGGGTTTAAGGTATTCCCTCATCTTCATGACTCCCGAATGACCCATGTACACTTGTTTATAAGCCTCATATAGGATCAATCTCCTCAACTCATCGTTGGGATATACGTAAATCCGATTTTTAAATCTCGATAATCCGTCATTCTCCACATTAAATCCATCAAATTTTGGTACCATCATTATGTTTTGTCTGATAAAATCCTAGACCTCTTTGAACCAGTCATCGTCGTGTTGTAAAGTTAGAATCGTTTCATGTAGATTCATCTAAAGAGGAATCACTGAAAATATATGTTGTCTCCAACTCAACGTATCAACCACTATGTTCATTGTTTCTTTTATGTAATTAATCTCGAAATCGTACTCTCTAAGAAACTCTGACCAACGCCTTTTTCGCGCGTTCGGGTCGCTTTGGATAAAAATGTGCTACAAACCATAGTGGTCCATTTTTACTTCAAATTTTCATTCGATCAGGTAGTGTCTCCAAAATATCAAGGCATATACAATGGTTAGTAACTCCAAATCATACGTCGCATAGTTCTCCTCATGCGTTCTCAACTTTTTGGAGATGTAAGCAATCACATGACCATCTTGCATCAAGACTTTGCCTAAGCCTTCCTTGGATGTGTTAGTGCTTACCAATAATTCCTCGTCCATGTCAAGGACCTTTAGTATCATCACTTTTGTCAACAACTCCTTGATCCTCTGAAATGATTCCATGCATTTCTTGGTCCAAACAAACTTCTTGTTCTTATTCTGCAATTCCGTTATTGGATTTTCTATCTTCGAAAAACCAGCGATGAACCATCGATAGTATATCGCTAAACCCATGCAGATACACACTTCTCGGACAATTATCAACATATTCCATTCCATAATAGCCTTGACCTTTGTCAGATCCAAAGCGATACCTTTGTCTAAGACGACATTCCCTAAGTAATGAATATTTTATTGATAAAACAAGCATTTCAACAATTTCCCAAAAAAATTGTTTTCTCATTGAAACTATAGTACTAGGCGCAAGTGTTCTTCATTCTTCTCCATCCTCCGAGAATATATTAAAATATCGTTAATGAATACTTGGATGAACTTGTCCAAGCATTCGCAGAACACCCTATTCATCATGGTCATAAATACCCTTGAGCCGATCGTGAGTCCAAACGGTAAAACAAAAAAATCGTAATGTCCAAACCTCATACTAAAGGCGGTCTTAGGGATTTCGTCCTCCTTGATCCACAATTGGTGATACCATGATCTTAAGTCATTTTTCGAAAACACCATCACACCTTTCATCTTATAAAACAGATTGTCAATCCTTGGAAATAGATATTGATTCTTGATCGTTTCTTTGTTCAATTGACGATAGTCAATGGAGTGTCTCCACGACCCATCCTTATTTCATATAAAAATCAAAGGCGCACCCCATAGTGACACACTTGTATGTATAAGTCATAGATCCAACAACTCCTTCTGTTTCATTTTCAACTCTTGTAACTACGGGGTCAAAATCTGATAAGGCGTTATTGCTATCGGTTCAGTTCCTAGTTTTAGGTCGATGGTAAATTCCAACTCCCTCTCAGGTGGAAACCTTGGTAACTCCTCTGGGAAGAAATCCACAAAATCTCATACTACCATAAATTTTTCCAGTCCTTCTACCACACCTTTTTCATTTAACGCAGGATTGCATATAGTTGGAATCCCTTGTGATTATCTTCTATAGTTGTAGGGAAGAGATGAACCTTAGGGAAACTCCCTAGTTCATACCTACAATAACACGTCTTTGTCCCTCATCATTGACTAAGCTCAATCATTTTGTCTTACAATTGAGTATTGCCTCATGCAATTCCAACTAGTCCATACTGATGATAACATCATAAGACCCTAAGATATTGATGTACATGTTGGCCCTCATGACAAACTCTCCCATATTAAGGATAAATCCCGTAACCTTTCCTCCAACCTTATGTTTGTCTCTCAAATCCATTTCTACAAAGCTCAACTCATCTTGTTCGACTTCCTGTACCTAGATTCTTTTTAGTGTTGCACCATAAATAAAACACTCTATATCACCTCGATCTATCAAAATATTAAGCATTCGGTCAACGACAATACTTAGTGTCTCGAGCACAGTCGACTGGTGCTCTACCTGGTGGTTATTCACCGCTCCATGAATCCAATGGGCCTTTCCAAAATCTCCCACGGTAGTGGGTCCAGCTAATCTAGATACTCTAGTCCCCTCAACTGGACAATCATGTTGGTAATGTGGCTCTCCACATGTCCAACACCCTTTCTTCGGTTCAATACTCTTGGTACCTGAAGTAGAAGTTGACGACCCACTGGCCTAGAACCCTGGTTTGTTCTGTTTAACAGGCCTAAGTTGTTGTTTTTATGGTCAACGTTGTTGTTGGTGATGTGGTCCTTTGTAATGATTCCGCTGTTGAGGTTTTGGTTGCCGAGGTGTAGTGAAGGTGGATCCTCTCAAAGTGTGTCGATTCCCTACTGCAAGACTAACTGGTATATGATGCTGCTGCGTACCAGATGTTGTCGGTCTTATCAATATTTCTGGAGTCCTTCTCTAACCCCTACTAATGAGATCCTACTCTGCTATGAGTGCCTTCTGGACAACATCATGCAAGGTTTGACCTTAATTTTCTCGCTATTCATGTGGGGAGCATACTGAGGTAGCTCCATAAAATAGAGCTCGTACTCGAGCACCATATGGCCTCCCTATTGCAAGACATTGAACTTGTTCAAATGATGGTCAATGAATTCCTTAGATGGATACCTCTCCTAGAACAGTTCCCATGACACAGCCTTGATGGCCATGTTCAAATGTAGCAGGAGCATCTTCCACCAGAGAAGAGTGCTCCCTTTCAGCTGAAATACTGCCATGCGGACCTCAATATTGGAGTTGTAGTCACGAAGTGTAAAGCACATTGCCATATTCTCCAAACATGCCTCGACAGTTGCGTCATCTCGGGCACCAAATCACATGGGAAAATTGACCTTCTCGAGTTCTCAGTGAATGCTACTAGTACCGACCGGGGCATGTGGTGGACCCTCAGGAGGTGTCAGTGCCATGGCCTCATCTCTATCTAAACGAATGATCATTACGTCAAACATCCTTCGAAAAGAAACTCATCAGCCCAACTGTATCACCTACAACTATCTGTTCCTGCCCGACAACCTGTTCGTCTCCCTAGGGATTAGACCCCTACTAGGGGAGTCATGCCTCCTCCCCTATTACCCCATCATCTGCCTCCTTGACATCCTTTAACCATGATTACCTGCACAAATACAAATCAATTTTAATTAGCGACATTTTATAATCAAGTATTCAATCAATGGAATTTATAGTGATCCCAAGTCGCGTGTCAAACCGGCTCTTATACCATATGTAATGAACCCCTTCATTCAGACAACAAGCCTCGCATAAAAAGTACAAATTTTTTTTTATATATATTTTTTTTCAGGAAAGTAATACAACATTACACTCAACATCGCAACACGATGACGAACTCAATGCATTTAATATACACTATGTACAACATAACGATCTAACATATTAGCACATCATGCAACTGGAGTCAACATATGACATGCAATTAGACGAAGAATAAAATGACTACCCTCCCATCCAACCCTGCAAGGTTAGGACCTCCTAGACACATAGGCAACTCTCAAGCCCAAGTTTCCATCGAGTTTGAGCATTTAAGGTCTCAAGGATGGCAACTATTCTAAGGAACAAGGTTTCTACATCCCTCCCTACACAAGAAAGACCATGCCTACTAAGCTAAAGGGTAAACATCAATCCAACCAAACGAAACAACTTTAATGACACAAGTAGCTAGACCCTTCCCAACGAGTGAGACACAATCACAATAAAAAGTTACACAACAAGGTCTAAAACATCAATTCCAATGATGACCATCATCAATAGGAGGCTGAAGACCGAAGGTCAAGTTATCATACGCACTTATCGATCAATGCGTGCAATGATCCAATCATAAAGAATCATGTTTCCACATGGAGACAAGAACGATTGTACTAAGGCGCAACCTAAACAATTATAAACCTTCAATCGTGACACAATCCAAGGCACCAGAACTCCAAACTCAAGTTTTCATACATGAGACAAAATCTATAAACAAAGCACTCAATAAACAAGTTGAATATGATGCAGGGTAACTACATTCAATACATTTTATTGTGTGCAATGAATTAGATAGATTTCTTGTTTCTTACAATGCAGTCATGTGTGGTTCCCTTTTAATTGTGTAACGACCTAGATGTATCTCTTTAATCGTTTTACCAACATAGAAGCTATGTCAAGCACAAAGTAACCAACCACGATCTAAAATTCAACATACAACAACTTCAAGTATCAATTTACCCTTCCATTCTAAAGCGGGTTCTATTAATCAATAAATCAAATACATTATTTTGACTCCTCAAGATCGATGTTAAACAAAGAAACCATAAACATGTAGACAGAAAAATTCTAACAAATCTATAATTCAATAATAAATTAAGACTAGACAAACCAAAGCGGAGATTCCTAGTCTTAGCTCAAGGAAGAATCTCTTCCCTACTTTCTATTTTTAAAATACTCAAGAACTTAAATTCTATCTTAATATAACATACAGTTTATCCTAGGCTTATCGAAACTGAATAAAGTAACTGAGATACAATAGAAAGAAAGTTATGATTCGACAATATTGTTACTAAATACACTCGAGATAGGCAACTGTGGTAAAAATGATTATGAATCGACTCCTTGTATCCTGCAATAATGTATTTAAATGAGCTACTGATATTACAAGTATCTAATTTCATTATAATTTCTCAATTAAAAGTTGAGACTGACAATCCCAATCATAAAGATGAAATTATTTTTAACAAACCAGAAAAAAAGGTGAAGTTGTTATGCTAGTTGTCACATGCACCAACCCTTGAGACTATCTCCAATTGTGACAAAAAATAATCATGGGATACATTAAGAAAACAACATGCATAAGGTGTGTGCAGTTGGGAGATTTACGAACAACATTGTGAAGTGTGCCCTTTATTTTTATACATGTCAGTTGGGCAATACACCTCCGCTGGTAACATTTGAAACTAAAAATCTGCTAAACGATATTTGTCATTTTATTATTACAATACACATTCTCTGATAATGATCAATTGTTGTGAAAACAATTTAACTATTAAAAATGGTTAATCATGATATTCATAACGATCAATTAAACTGTTGTAAAATGATTAAGTTATATGAACGATAATCACACTATCATGATTAAAACCTTAAAACTGTTATATAAAAGCAATCCTAATCTAAAGGGATGACCACCATAACAAATACCTTGCCATAAATCTAGCCTCTATAATTATGATATAAAAATATTCCTAAATTACGAAAACATTGCTAGCTCTAACCACTAAATATTTAAAATTTATGTGTGATTATTTAGGATATCTGTGTACTTATATTAAAATATCTTTGTAAATATAAAAAGGATATTAAAATCTCGGCTTATTTAAACCAAGGAATCTTGGAATTAGCAATAATTACCTCTGCCAACTATTAGCAAATGTAAATTCACAAAACAAGGAAATATTTAATAATTACATTTGTGAATTAGAAATATTTAAATTCCCAAAGAAATCTCATAATTCTCAAATAAAAAAAAACAAAATAAATCTCAGAAATAAAAACAAGGTAAACTGCCACTGGCCAAATAAATTTTACAAGGGCAAGTACACCATAACTACAACATGCACAAGGTAAGTAATTCATTATGCAAAATTTATCGAAGGTGCAGGATGGGTTGTCTCATAAGAAAACACGACCTTCTTAAGAGAGACGTAGCCACAAAAGGAAAGAGCGAGGCATCTCCATCATTAAGAAAACATGGGCAGTAAAAGAGGGACAATTCATGGGCATGAGAGGAACCCAGAGAGGTGAAAACCATGTAAGTGCAGGGTATCTGTAGACAATCGTTGGTAAAGGGAAGGGTTAGGTTGCTAGAGTCTGAAACAAGAAAAATGTTCCTCTCTTCACGCAATCCATTGCTAAGGTTCTGGCCATAAGTTAAAGAAATAAATCTAGAATAAAAATATAATACACAAACCCATGAGTTGAATGCCCCCTCACGCAATCCAACAAGATTATAAATGCGCAGGCCAAGGGTTTTGTTTTGGTGCTCATTCTGGCCACGAGAAGACTTAGACAAAATCCCAGAAAATAAAAATGATACACAACCAGCATTGAACCGCAATACATACAAGGATCATAAAAACACAGGAAATAATCTAACTGGGGCCACAAGAACAAGAGAAATCATGAAGACAAAATGGAATGAATAATGGTTGTTGCGCTACCGGAATTGGACTACAGATAATTAAACAAGCGACACTCTATATTAAATAGAGACCAGAAACTGTAGATGGATGTAGTCTCTCTTGGGTGAATCATAAATCCTTACATTAACAAAAAATGCAAAGTGATGAGCCAAAAATTCTTACCATCTATATGTAAATCAGCATGCATCCAACTAAATAAAATTGTGAAATTTAGATGTGTGTAGTTTGGGCAAAGGCGAAGGTTCACTTTTTTTGTCTTGTCCTCATGCTCCTACTTGCCAATCGTTGAGACCTCACCGATACCTCCCAACCAACGCTAGGGGTACCCTTCTTACCCCTCAGACCCCTGAGCCACAAAGGGGCCACACACACAATACCAGAGAATTCCAACTCCCATCTCACCTCGCAAGGTCGAGATACCACTTGTTATCTGAGCTGGGTATCCCAACTCCCACAAGAAAATTCATTCAAGACACAATTTTGGAAGCGTAACCTTACGCTTACTAGACGTGATCCATACTCCTCCTCTGCCATACTTTTTATAGAGTTTTCTTAGTGATTACTTTCCCAAAACCTCATTAGATTAATTTAATTTAATTTAATTAGGATAAACCTTCCCCATACACATGTCACCTGATCCGTTAGTTGCACCCAAAAATAAATTTATTAATTAATTAAATTCCCCTATTTCCCTCACCCATCTAAAAGAATTCATAAAAATGTTCTTCGGTGTCCCTTTATGCCCTTACATTTCTTAAATTATTGATGCCTTTCTTAAAAACTATTTGAGTTCACAATTAGAAGGTTCCAAGGACTAGATTCCCTACTATGTTAGAAACTTCCCTTTTTCTTAAGTTTTTGCTCTTCTGCTTGGTTCAGATTTAACAAGTTTAGATTAAAACAAGAATTTGTACTTTTAATAATTTAATCCTCCATTGAAACTTTTACTTTAATAATCAAAGTTTGAATTTATCTTTACCCCCTTCTTATTATATGTCTATTTAGTTTTTTTTCTTTGTTCACAGGTTCTACTTAGTCCTAGGTTTTAAATTCACTAGGCTTGGTGACAGTTCTTAAGGGAAAAATTTGTTATTAAAATTACTCATAACATCATTCATTTTAAGTCCAACCAGGTCTTAAGGAGGCATATTTTTCTAGGTACTAGGTTTAAT
The DNA here is from genome assembly GCA_009831015.1 of Picea engelmannii. Classification (NCBI taxonomy): domain Eukaryota; kingdom Viridiplantae; phylum Streptophyta; class Pinopsida; order Pinales; family Pinaceae; genus Picea; species Picea engelmannii. The sequence goes on along the minus strand of ML787857.1, from coordinate 465,440 downwards.
AACTTACCATAGAGAAAATAACAACGTGCCCTTCACGATGCACTACTTACTCCAAGGGTGCCACTCACCTGCATTTTGTTTTTATTTGCATGAATTTCCCTTCAAGATGCACTACGTACTCCCAGGGTGCCACTCGCCTCTTGACTGAATTTGGTAAATGTCAAACCCATGGATTCAATACTTTGTCACGGAATCTAAGGAATAAGGAAATTTCCTTGTTGCGCGCCCCTTAGAATCATTGTGAGCGACTATCACAGTCTTCCCTCATGGTATCGTGGATCTATCAAACTAGGTAATCGTTAACCTACAAATTGAGCCATAATGAGAGTGTTAGTATGCTGCGATAGGGCTGTTGTCACACCTCTCCCTCAATGTCTCTAGTTTTCGTGTGTGACCCCTTTACTCCAAAATGTGAGTCTGGTCAACAAGCTCTCATCAACCTACATCCATCAATGAAACATGTCAGCGATAACAGTCAACATCATAATATCTAGTCATATGTCACATATGTAATATAAAAAACATCCAAACCATAACATTCCACTCCCTGACTCGATCCGGAGTCCAAGGACATCCCTTTATGCCATCAACATCCTCAAACATCTAAGGTCCTGCACACTCAGGAAAACCACTCAATAGCATATGTCGATAAAAATATAACAAGAAAACATATCATTAGAGCCTCAACATCTCATAATCATAAGCATAAGAGAGGGATGTTACACACTTTTTGTTCCACCCGAAAAGGTTTATGTTTGTTCAAGATGTAACGATTTTTGTGAGTTATGGACGTACATAATTTGTTTACTATGTTAATGTTTTTTCTTTGTTTTATTTACTACGTTAATGTTTCATTTTTTTTGTTCATATTCCCAGGTGCTACACTTTCCATCTGTGTATGCTATTTTCCATGTTCTTTGCACAATCTTGGCAAACGAAAAACATAATGGAAATCGTTTTCTTTTCTATGTATTCTCTTTCCTCTACACCTTATGTGATCTCAACAACTGAGAAATAGAGATAAATCTTGCACTTTCTGGGTAGGCCAATGAAGATTTAATCTCGATCTTATAAAGTTTAGGATTTGTTTTTTTTAAATCTAGTTTTTTTTTTTTTTTAATGTGTGTGAGTACAGGAAAAAAAAAGAATCACCTCCCCCTACGTAACATTTTCTATTTATTTTTCATTAGTTCACTTAGTTAAAAACTACTTTATTCAATAAGAATTCTTGAGTTCAAGTCTTTCTAAATTTCATTTAAATTATAAAAAGTGAATCACTATAAAGTAATTTTAATGCTTTTTTTTAATCACTTTTTACATGTAACTTCATTGTAAAAATGATTCTCACTCATTTTATAAAAGTCAATCACTTCATGTAAAAGAAACTTATTTGTTAAAGTGAGCTTATAGGAAACGTTGGAGAAGGAAGGGGATTTTTTCACTCAGATACCTCATTGTACATCCATCAGCACGTGGATGAAACTTTACCTTCCACATGGAACCTTGATTACCTTTTATAAATTTCTTAAAAATGACATAACTTTGACATCCAAAGTCCATTTTCAGCGCCCCATTTTTTGAAACTACCAAGATTTCCATCTAAATAATCAGTTTCTTCTTTTTAAGCCATCTTACCTACATGATTTAATATGGTTAGTCCAAGTGATATTTTTCTTAGCAATTAAAACTACTTCTCATGGAAATCCCATATGAAGGATGTACTATGAGGTAAAGGACTTTATCATATTACCTTGGGAAAATAAACTCTCACCACTCTTGCTTCAAATAAATTCAAATAGGAAAACAAAAATGATGAAGCATGTGGATTAATTGAAATGTGGATTAATAGTGATTGATGATTTCACCTTCAAGGAGTTGATAAACTATATGAGGCTTGAGAAAATATGTAAACCGTATTTGGTAAACAAAATGAGATTTGATCCCACTAACTTGAAAATCAAGATCCTAGTAATTTCTCTTTTATTCAATATTATCTATCTAAGTTCAAAACACTCAAACTTTTATTTAAAAACTATAAAATAGAAAATGATGATGACCAATTCATATATGTTATTCTTGTTAATCTTGGCGCCACATATACCTACTTTTCACTCAATGAGAGAAGCTTTAGGGGCCACTTACATATCACTTTCCTAGGTATACTACATTATGTTATTGATTGTTGAGTGTTTATGGTCTATATTCCATATCTGTGAACTGTTATAAGAGAATGGGTCTCACTAGTTGAGAGGGTAAGAGAGGCCATGAGAAGTTGTAATGGTATTTTGGTGAGAAATTGATTGAAAAGGAAATTTGGTTGTTACTATTTTAGTGGAAGTAGGATTGGGGGCCCTCAACCTTTCTAGATGAGGGGTTTGGATTGGTGGAGAGACTTCTATCCTCCATCAATTCATCAATTCATGTTGTATTTTACGAGATCTATAGTTGAATTCAAGTTTGTAAATTGAAGCTAATTAAGAAGAAAAGTTAAATAATTTGAATTCTTGTTATTTAGATTTTGTTGTTTACCTAGTCATGGAAATTGTCAATTCATGTTGAAAAATTATTAATTTAAAATTTGTGGAAGATGAAATATATATTTCTTGTTAATTTATGAATTTCTTGTAACTTGCATTTGATTTGTAATGAATCTTCTATTATATAATTAGTATCTAGTATAATTTAGTGACATAGTGTCCTCCTTTACATAAACTAGTATAATGGAATTAATATAGGGATAAAATTGAGATTAATATGATCCAAGGTGATGTCATCACATAATTAATGTACAAACAAACTAATAAATCAATGCAGTAAATTGTTTTGTACTATATCAATACCAAAATAAATGTACCATTTATTATATCAATACAGAAATAAATGCACCATTTTGATTGATCATTTTTCATTCTATAGTTGTTGAAATCACAATATTAAATCATTTTTCATTGTATCATTGCTAAATTAATTGCACTAAATAGTTTTACTAAATTGAATGTTAAGCATTAATTTGTGATTAACGAGCATCTATAATTTGTATCAAATTATTAAGCTAAAAAGTCTAGTAAAGTGAAAATGCATGTGTGAGATTGTTGTCACTTACATCAAATGTACTTCATACAAAGTTAATTTATTATAGTTGTTCTCTACTTAAGTTTACAAAGGCGAAAGTACACTATCCCCTCTAGTTTAAACATGTAACCTAAAAAAAACACATATTCTTATAAGTACAATAAAAAATACTTAGCCTTATAAAAATATACAATAAAATTGAAAATATGATGATGATGATGATGATTAACATCCACTAAGACCTAATTGGTCTATCGGACCTTAAGAGGGTAAGTGAATAGTTGTGATTCTTTAGATAGACTTATGATACCGTGATACACTTATTTGGCATTTTTACTATGAAACTTTGGGACAAAGTTTAGACCAAGAGGGGGTGTATGTAACATCCATCTCTGGCGCATTGAGCGAACTTATTCTTAGAGGACACTTTCTCGCAAGTGATCAGGATTATTATGCTATTAAAACATTTGATTTTGATTATGAGGCGTTATGGATTGATGACATAAACAAGTGCTATTGACTCAGTTTTACTGAGTGTGCAGGATTTTGGACCTCGAGGATGTAGAGGCATCGATTGAACCCCTTGGACTCTGGATCGAGTCGGGGAGTGTACCATTGGGGTTTGATTGTATTACTGTGATATTAGTGCATTTGATTAGATGATATGATAAGGATATATTTTGACATGATTTGTTGATGATGCGGGCTGACGATAGCTTTCCGACCAGACTCACATGTGGAGTAAAGGGGTCATGCACGAATACCAGAGATGTTGAGGGAGAGGTGTGGACAACAACCCTACCACAACCTACTAACACTCCCGCCGTGTCTCAAACTGTAGGTTAATGTTTACCTATTTCGAGAGGACCCGCGATGCCATGAGGGCAGACTGCGACAATCACTCACGATGATTCTAAGGGGCACGCAATAAGGTGGGGGTGGGGGCCTTATTCCTTAGAGACCCTTAGTCTCCCACAAGTTCACCTGGTGGAGTATTGACTCCAGGGGTTTTTTATGTCTACCAAGTCATTCAAGGGGCGAGTGGCACCATAGGAGCACGTGGTGCATCCTGAAGGGCACGTCGCGCAAGAAAAATGGAAAGAGGTGAGTGGCACCCTTGGAGCATGTAGTGTGTCCTGAAGGGCACGTCATGCAAGGGAAACAAATTAAGGTGAGTGGCACCCTTGGAGCACCTAGTGCGTCCTGAAGGGAACGTCACATTGTTGAAGATAAATGAATGAACCTTTATGGCCTTAGGGTGAATAACATGTGAAGAAATTTTTAAAATAAATTCCCTAGTAAAATGTCGCCCAGTACGAAAATTTAAGGTCTAAGTCTAAATTATGCTAATAGTAAAATTTTATCTATCTATTTAAAATAATAATAATAATAATAATAATAATAATAATAAACAACATAAATAATAATTATACTCTTCGTCAAATCTTGTAATAATAAGGGGGTAAGCAATTTAAATGATTCATAAAAATCGTTAGGGTAGAATTTAAAAAAGGAGGAAATAATTGTTTTATTATTTATGATAATTTAAAATTGTTAACTAAAAGAGAAAAGGGAAAAAGGGTTAATTTCCACACCTACCTTTTTGAGTTCTAAATAAAAAGGGGAAAGAGGGAAAATCTAAAAATATTAGGAAACTAGGAAAAGAGGGAAACACAAAAAGAAAAAGGAAACAAAAATGGAAAAGAAGAAAGTCAAACTTAGTAAAGTATCTACCATTTAAGAGATTTCTAATTTAAAATGAACTAGAAAATTAATAATGTGGAAAGTCATTAAAACCTATAAGAGAATTTGGGGACACCTAGGAGCGATTCTAGGAGTAACTCTAGGTGGGTGAGGGTCCAGGGAAATAATGACAATTAATTAATTAAAGAAATTAAATTATGGAGGAATGAAGGGGATGGGAGACACTTGTATGGGGAGGAAGTTTTAGGAATTAAATTTTGAAAACTCAATTAAATGTGATTTTAGGAAAGTAAGGAACCATGAAACTTTATATAATGAAGGGATGAGATGGAGGTTAGGGGATATTCTGTTTGCATAACATTACGCTACAAAATTATCTACTTGACTGAATTAAATTGTGGTTGTTGGGATACCCATCTCATTAAGGAGTTGTAGCTCAGCCTTGTGAGGCGAGCTAGGATCTAGTTGAAATCTCTCGATAGTGAGTGTGTGGCCCCTTTATGGCTCGGGGGGCTAGGGGGGAATAAGAGTACCCCTGGCATTGGCTGGGAGGTACCGGTGAAGTCATGCCAGTCGACACGAAGGAGTTGCAAGCAGCACGTGGGACGTCCACTCGGAACAGGCAACGATATGCTTTCTTCATTTGTATGGTAAATTGTTTTAGAATTTATGCTTGAATCTGCATTTTTACTTGGGTAAGTGAACTGATTGTCTAGATGTTTTTCTGAAATTTTTCTTAGCCTAGCTCATCGATAGATTGAATCCCATGGCCTCATTTCCGCGCAATGTCTTCACCACATTGTTGTGTTGATTGTGACCTTCATGGTTGTTTAGCCTTCATCTCTAGCTGACCAGTCCTCGCTTGAGCAGTTGACTAGGAACCTGATCTACGATTGTCGCCTTAGCGTTAAAAGACCTATGGATCTCAACGCCCTGCTTTTCTGTGCGAGGATGATGACCAAAGAACGAACCTATCAGTCGTCTATCTCCATTGTTGTCCTTGAATGGTTGAATTATTTTGGTTCTCTTACTATTGTCTGCATTTTGTATTGGTATGCTGGCAATGAAAAAAAAAATGAATTGACTCATGTCTGCATTTGTATTGGTATGTTGGCAATGGAAAAATGAATTGATTCATGTCTACATTTTGTATGAGTAATCTAGCAATGGAAAAACGAATTGATTTATGTCTGCATTTTGTATTGGTATTCTGGCAATGGAAAAACGTTTGTTATTACTATGTGCATTGTCATGATATCCTGGAAACGGAAAACAAATTAATTTCTTAGTCTACGTTTTATATTTGTTACCCTGGAAGGGGAAAACGTTTGTTATTCTTGTCTGCATTGTCATGATATCCTGGAAACATAAAACAAATTAATTTCTTATTCTGCATTTTATATTTGTTACCCTGGAAGGGGAAAAACGATTGTTATTCCTGTCTACATTGTCATGATAACCTGGAAACGAAAAAAACCAATTAATTTCTTAATCTGCATTTTATATTTGTTAACCTGGAAGGGGAAAAACGTTTTTGTTATACCTGTCAGTGTCTTTTCTTGGGCACCCCAGTAGATTGAAAAAAAGAATTAGTTATGATCCCTATCTGCATTTTGATTGGGTAGCCCAGGCGAATGAAAAAAACTATTTCTTTATTTCAGTCTGTGTTTTGTTGGGTATGTCGGAGAAATCATAATTGATCACTACGTTGAAACATTAATGATATAGTGAATGCAATGGAAATCTTAAACTCTCTGAGTTGCCCATTCCATTTTTAACTATGTTTGCCCCATTCCGATTTGCCACATTGTGATTTTCCCATTCTGTTTTTAACTATGTTTGTTGCATTCTGATTGCCCCATTCTGATTTTCCACATTGTGATTTGCCTATTCCATTTTTAATTATGGTTGCCCCATTCCGAAGCCCCATTCCGATTTGCCACTTTGCGATTTTCCCATTCCGTTTTAATTGGCAGCTAGTGGACAAATTAATTTAAAACGCTATATATATTCGAGTGATATTACATTTCAATTGCCAGGTGAATTGTCTTTCCGTTTTCTATTTTAATTGACAACCAGTGCACAAATTGATTAAAAATGTATATGTATTGAGTTGTATTCCATTTAGATTTCCAGGTGAATTTTCAACCACATGCCTTCCATTTTTAATTTGACAGCCCGAGTATAATTACACCGTAGTTTACAGAGTTGGTAATTCTATTTTACTTTACACAACATCTTCTTACCATTTTAGACAACCACCTCTTGTGTTATAAGAATGTCAATAGTTGACCAAAGGATTTATAAAGGACTTAATCTGGACACCAATTATAGCTCGTTATAAGGTTTCAATTATTATATTTTTTTTACCACCTTGTCATTATGTTAAACTGGTTAAATTTCGACTGGTTTTTTTGACATCAATGTCGTTTCTGGGGGAGCATAGATCACCTTTAAAAATGCTAAGAGTTCACATTTTTAATGAACAGTGTATTTTGCTGACAAGTGTTGATTGGTTAAATGCCTATTTTGGTTCACCTTTATGATAGCTTTGATGACAATAGTAATGATAAATGTCCACTCCTTCACCCCTAGACTTCTTGCTTGATGGATATCAAGATGTGTTAGACATCATGATTTTGGGTGTACTAGTCCTTTAGTTTGCGCAAGCATAATGGACGAGAGTTTAATAGATGCTCAACTAAACCTTATTAGCCCTTAGTTTTTGGCAGTTTTGTGTCTCGCGCCTTAGTTCGAGCTAGAAGAGGTGATGGGTTTTTCCTTACACCATAGGTTGTCTTGTAGGAAACAATATTCCTCCAGTCCTTCGCGCAATTAAATTTGAAGGTTATCTTGCATCTTGTCTACCCGTTGCTTGGGGGTGTAGGCATAGTCTTCATGTCATTTATTTTGGTTCCTAGCTCATCATAATTTTCTTGAGTCTTGGTCCCTTATTTTGCACCAAGGTTATTGACGCATCTATCACCCGAGAAATGACATGATTCCTGATGAGGGGATCATGGCATGCCCTGGGGGATAGCGGCGAACGAGATCTTGGCCGGAGTAGGTTCTTTTGTGTGAGTGTTGACGAGCGTGCAAGTTTCTCTTGGCACAAGGGATGAACGCATTCTGGCATTAGGTCCGCGCTCCTTGAGGCTATAGTATTTGTTTGTTTAGGCCGTGATGTCGGGATGGGGGTGTTGTCCCTTAGCTTGTAGGCGTGGTCGTGTTTTTGTTGGAAGGGTAGTCATCCTCCTTATTATTTTGCACATGTTTACCAGTTGTCTTGAGCCAGTGTGTGGTGTCATAGTAACCTGTTGCCTAGACTATGTGCTAGAGTTCATCATCAGTGGTTTGATTAAACTATTTTCATCGTTGCCTTCTTGCCTCTTAACTACTGAAAAAAAATTTGAAAAAAAAAAAAAAAATGCTTCGTTGGTTGTCATAATGATGGGGTCGTTACAATAAGTACAATAAAAAATACTTAGCCTTATAAAAATATACAATAAAATTGAAAATATTATGATGATGATGATGATTAACGTCCACTAAGACCTAATTGGTGTATTGAACCTTAAGAGGGTAAGTTTTTTTTTTTTGTAAGTAAGAAAGTTATATTAAGTATGGTGCCTGCTATGGCTGAACAAGGGTTCCAAAATTACAAAAAATAACCAGCTGTATTTACTGGACTGCCCCAACAGAGGGGAAACCAGTCCAGTCAGCTTCTGAGTCATCAGTCTGAGATTGTTGCAGAATTATAAAACAAGCATAATCAAAATAAAAGCCACCTAGCCTAGGATATCAACAGATTGTTAGACACCTGGCGAGAAGCCTAGCCACGCGACGCCGAGGTCCTCTGCCCAGGTTTCTGTCGCGGGCTTGTTCGGCTGATCGTCCTCCCTTTGCTCCTTGTGCTCCTCTCGTTTTGTGTGTTCAGGAGGACCGCTGTGCTCCGCTTCCTTCTGCCTCGCTGCTGCTTGTCGCAGCATATCATCTAACCCTGTGTCAATTTCCCCCCCTGGTGCAATGCCCGCCGGGTCTGCAGAGAACCCCATTTGCATGGTCGAGAGGATCTGTAGGAA
>ML787857.1:388109-406497 GCA_009831015.1 Picea engelmannii | reverse complement strand
TGCACTTAACGTTGCAAGTGCAGCTCCCAAGCTGTGTCCTGTCAATGTTATACTCAACCTCTCATCCTTGTATTGTTTCACCAGCCGTGTTATCTCGCCCACTACAATATCCCTGGCGCTTCTACTGTATTTTTCAGAGCCTTCATCCACGGAAGTATAACAAGACAGAAATCCCTTTTCTATGCAGACATTTGGATCCAGATTTTTTGTACATTCACATTCACTAGAGAAGGGGGAAGTGGAACTAATATGTCTTTGAAATTTTTCATCCATTCTTGGGCTGTTCTCGTTCCTCGCCAGGCAATCACTATGTCACATCGTCCCAATCTCTCTATCTCATTTGGATCCGTGCAAACCGCAATAAAACCTATCCAAACAACATTGTCTATTGATTTGTTGCCAAAAGAGGATCCTAAAACACCAGTATTTGCATATATATATTTGGTTACTTGATAACCCGAGTGAGGTAAACCCAGTTTCTGAAAAAGAGAACGTTTACTGAGGTTACAGGTTCCATAATGTTCAGAATAGTTTCTGTCATCAAATGCGTCGTAGCAAAGTTGAGCAAATTCCCCGTATCTGAGAATCTCAGCTTTCAAAATTGGATTCATGGGATCATGTAATCCTTTCCAAGAATTGACACCCTGGATATCTCGCCACAAATAAGAAACTTTCGGTCCCCCTCTTTGTGCGGGCTGATCACTGTCCCCATTATTAGTTTTGGGTGGAGAGGGACTCAATGGGTACCTCAGGTGAGAAGCCCACAAATCCTTTGTATAAAGGGGAAATGCAAATCGAACCATCCTCTGTCCGAGTTTACAAATGGAAACCGGATGCTGCTGTACCGGACGCTGTAGGTGGTTGGTTTTCCTGGGTTTTTTCTTTGGGAAAGACTGGTGCAGATAGAATTGAGAGACAAAGATAAAGTATCTATCTATATATATATGGAAAACAGAAGTTTGAGTCAATGATCACAGCCCGTTCTCATTACATTACATGAATGGAATCACCTTTGGTCAATATGATCACACAATTCTCATATGATCATAGCTTACTAATATAACCACCCTCCAAAAATATGTGAACTGTGATCAACAAAAATATCACCAAGTTCAAAGTAAAGTATAACAACCAAAAAATACAATCCACCCAAAAGTTACAAAGAGTATACAATTAAGTTTATTGTCCTCCTCATCAAACTATCCAAAAACATATTACATAGATATCAAATATTGATTTGTGGACCAAAAATGCAGTTTAAAATATCATGTCTCATGTATCAAATAGGAGATCAGTCCATCAACTATGTCGATCAAGGATAGAGAGGTAAAGAAAGTGGGGGGCTCTCATCGCCATCTTGCCATTTGTTGTAGTGAATCCTTTTTTTCGGTACTTGTAATGCAAGCTTTGATAATGAATTAGCCTTCGTATTCTCTTCCCTGTATATATGATCAAACTTGATGATGGTGAAGAGATGAATGAGTTCTCTGATCTTTGTCATCCAACCCATAATAGAGGTTACTTGTAAACTGTAGTTGTGTTTTAACCAGTCTATAACAATCTTTGAATCCCCTAGGACATGTATATGTGCAATCTTTAGTCGATGTGCTAAGATTAAAGATGCCCAAACCCCAAGGAGTTACGTCATGGTGTTTGTGCCCTGCCCATAGTTTAAATTCCATCTGTAGGTAGTATAATGTGTAGTCTTTAGAATACCCCCTGCCCCACAAAGTAAGTCATTATTCTGCACAGCTCCATCAAACAAACAAACATAATCCAAAATAAAGTCTTGAGTCTTCTTAATCCTCTTATGAGTCTTTATTTGTAACTAGCAGCTGGTAGTCTTCATCATCCCTCTGATTTGAATACTAACCCTTTGTGTTGAGGGTGAACAACTGTAAAAAATACTTCTATTTCTTTTCATCCACAAAAACGAACACACAATTATTGGTAAGGTTTTGTATACTTTATCCACCTGTAACCAGTTTTTGAAGCAATTGTTTAAGGAATTTCCTCCCCAGTTTGTGACAAGATTAAATGAAAAATGTAAGTTTTTCCATAGTTTTAAAGTAAAGGGACAATTTATGAAAGTATGTGAAATGGACTCCTCATCCCTGTAAAGAGTGAACAAATGATTGGGCCAACCAAACCTCTTTTTTGTAAAAAGTCCCAAACGAGGATTTTACGTTCCAAAGCTAACCAAAAGAACAATTTAATTTTGTATGCGAAGTCCCAGGTCCATAACTGTTTTCGCCAAAAGAATTAAGTGCTAAAGCATTGTAAACATTTTTGAACGAGAGTAGTCTCGACTCATCTCCACCAGTCCACATTAATATATCTTCACCAGATCGCAGCTGGACAACCAAGATGATAAGTTCCCTTATAAAAGTTTTCCATTCCAAAACCACATTTCCCATGAGTCCCAAATCCTCACTGGACCTCCATTGATCGATGATATAGTCCCACGATTATTGAGCCTTCGCTTGATACAAATAACAAATATTTGATTTTTTAAAACCATTAAAAGCTTCGGAGATAGTATAGATATGTTGTCAATGCCTAGAATTTTATCCAACCTAATGAGTACAAAGCAACCATTTCCATGCTTCCAACTCAGCCAGTGGGTGATGAGGGGCAACTATTTCATCATGTTTTTCCAAAAGTGAGAGGCCAAAGGTTGTATTACCAGAGCTAATCTAAGCCAAGTAGCCACAAAAGTGTAAGGGAGATATTTTTCTTTGATCACCCGGTGCCAGATCCCATCTTGCATCAAGACTCTCCACAGTGAGTTTGCTTCTAGTGCGTTGTTGAATATGAAGAGGTTCCTTAGTCCCCAACCTCCCAAAAGTTTTGGTTTTTCAATTTGCCCCCAGCTACAAAGATGTATACCATGTTGTTTACGACCCCCCGTCTAGAGAAAGTCAAAGACCCGTTTACGGATCTTTGAGAGAACCGCAACAGGAATCATCATGAGTGCCATCCAAAAAACCAACTGAGTTTCCAAAACCTCCTTTTCTAAGATGCACTCGCTTCCCAAGGTTAACCAACGGTTACACCAATGCTTTATCCGTTTTTCAAACTTTATAAGTAGCCATCTACAATATTCAAAATAGGTTTTTTCTTCTTTAATGAAATACCCCAAGTACTTAAAGCCCAATGCCAAGTCCATGAAATTGATAGTAAATAATTCCTTAAAACTCGCCAAGTCAGTATCTTCAAGCCCCACATGATGCAAAGTAGACTTGCTATGGTTGATTTTTAAGACTAAGGCACTACAGAAAATATCCAAGATGTTCTTTACCAATAACAATTCATCAATTGATGCCTTTTTCCTGATGAGCACATCATCGACAAATATAAGGTGTAATATTTTTACAACTCTAGAAACCTTTAGACCTGTCAAATTCCCCACCTATTGACCCTATTTCAATAAAATGATAAGACTTTCCATAATAAGGATAAACAATAAAGGCGAGAGTGGACATCCTTGTGGAAGGCCAGTTTCACTGTTGAAAAAAGAAGAGGTCCCACAATTTATCAACTCCATGAAGGATGGACTCATCACACAACCCATGATCCATGAAATAGAAGTAAAACTAAAACCGGTTTGTACAAGGATTAAGTGGAGGAAATCCCAGCTAACACAATCATATGTCTTTTCCAAATCCCGTTTTAATAACATGTCTTTTTGTTTTTTTGTTTTGATGCTATGTATGCATTCATGTGCCATCCCTACGACATCGAGGATCTATCTTCCCTTCAAGAAACCCAATTGTTCCGCTGACAAATCCCTCGAGAGAATAGGTTTGATTCTATTGGCGATCGAGGAAGGTTGAATTTAAAGATATTTTAATCTTACCTCTAATTTGGGAATCTTCGACCATACTTAATAAATCATCACCAACCACATAAAAAAAAAGAGTAAAAAACTCAAGAGTCCAGCCGTCCAGACCCAGACTTTTCTCTTTGGAAAAAATACTTAAATTATCTCAAATCTCATGTTTAGTAACATGTTTGTCTAAGTGTACATTATCTTCCACAGTCACAAGTCGTTGAAATAATATGGCTAACTTAACTTGTTCCATCAGAGTCCTCAGGTCATTTGCAACATATAACTGTTTAAAATATATAAAAGCCTCTCCTTTGATATCCTCCTGGCCTCTAATGGACCATGGTCTGACTAGCACCATCATTTATCTCCCAAATATGCTTCTGGTTTCTTCGGGCATTGGAAAACTTGTGAAAATATTTAGTATTAAAATCACCACATTTTAGCCAAGTCGCACGACTCTTTTGACGCCAATATTCCTCTTCATTTTTATGAATATCATTTCGCTCAGATTCTAAAGTTTTCAAATGTGAATATGAAGCATTGTCCAACCCATCTCTAGACACACCAGAATAACCCCGACTTATGTCCTCCTCGAGAGTTTCCAACTTACATAGCTTTTCGCGCCGACTATGCCTCGCCCAAGCTTTTATTCGAGACTTTAGTGTCTTTAATTTAGAGACAATTCTGTGTTGGATATCCAATTCCTCTAGGAAGACAAAATCCTTCCAAACTTCTTTCACAATCAAAGAAAATTTTGACTCCTCCAACCAAACCGGATTTAACTTAAACGGATAGGCCACTTCTACCTGTGTGAAATCAAATTGTGCTATCACAAGTGCATGATCAGATATCAAAGGGAGCTCAACCCAAGACCGATACCGTCCATAATCAATCAATAAGATTTCTACAACTAGAATGCAATCCAACATTTTAGTGATTCCTGTGCCCCCGACTGTGCCATTCCTCCATGTAGGTACCAGAACATCCATAGAAAAGTCGAACAGTGAATTGTCCTTGATAATATCTATAAAATAGTTAGCATGTTTATCCAGGTGTTCCACTGAGCCCCATACTTCATCTTCACGTGTATTAAAATTCAAATCTCCTACAAGTATCAAGTTTTTAGTAGCTAACAATCATTTTTCCGCCAAAGGATCCAAAAATAAAAGTCTCTCACTACAAGGACCATAAACATTAAGAAAAATAACAATTCTGAGATTTTCTAAGGTGATGATCGAAAGTAATATGCCCCCACCACAAAGTATATTGTCCAGTGTGAACTTGTGAGGGTCCCAAATCACCAAGAGATCGCCCGAGGTAGCCACAGAGCTAACATCATACACATACTAGTTGGGAACAATTTTTTGCATAAACAATTGATCCTTGTCCTCAGCAACAAGTGTCTCTTGTAAAAAAATAATGTCGGGTTTGACTTTATTGATTAATCTATGCATGGAGGCAAATTTCACGGAGCCTCCCACCCCTCTGACGTTTAGTGAAAGTAATATAATATTTTAGCTCGTGCAAGGGATTTTAATCCTCTAATCACCCCAGTGTCACAACTAGAAGTAGTAGTGGAATCAAGTGTAGCAAGAGGGAGAGTGGCTTTCTTACGAGCACTCCTCGTCTTAATGGGTGATATCTAAAAACCCAAGCCTCTAGACCATGCATAGCTGGACCCAACCCCCCCTACAAGTTGGTACATTCCATACCCATTCCTCTTAAAATGAAAGTTTGCACTCATCGTAACACCCGTAAATCACGGTAGAGAGTAGGTGGCACATAAAAAAAACTTTGTATATGCATAAATATTATATTTATTATTTATTTATGATAAATTTATATTTATTATTTTTGAAGTTAAATATATTTATATTAACAATTAAAAAATATATTTATATTAACAATTAAATATGTGTTTGTGTATAATGTTTTTAAATTAAAAAATATAAAATGTGTTATGTGTGGGAGTAATAATTTTTTTTTTCAAGCAAAAACAAAGGTATTTGACATAAATATGCACTTCTAGGCAAAGAGGAAAACAAAAACAATTCCTCTCTCTTTATAACATTTTCTACATAAACAAAGGTATTTGAGATAAATATGCACTTTCAGGAAAAGAGGAAAACAAAAACAATTCCTCTCTCTTTATAACATTTTCTAAATATTTGGCATTAGTAGGTTAAAAATCACTTTTTTCGATAAAAGGTCTTCAAAATAATTTAATTTTCTTATTACATTTTATATTTCATGTTCTTAAATTTTAAAATTAAATAAATTTATATTTCTAAGTTTTTAAAATTAAATAAATTTATATTTATAAGTTTATTAATTTTAAAGTTAAATATATTTATATTTCTAAGTTTTTAAAATTAAATAAATTTATATTTATAAGTTTATTAGATACAAAATATGTTTAACTAGGTAAGGAATAAATTATTCTATTTTTATGTTTTTGGAACTTTCGAACTTTTCATAATGTGAAAATCTACTTGGTAGATTGTTTCTTAGAAAGTTGTTTTTCCTTTTAATATGAGAGATGTTAGGGGTTGTTTTTCTTTTTAGTATGAATGAAGCTAATATAACTAAAACCTACATAAGATAAAAATATGTAGATTCACTAATTTAAGTTATCCATTTTTTTTGTTTTTAATATAAGAGTGAAACTTTGATTTTCTAAGGATAATTTTTTTGTTAAATAAGAAGAACCAAATAAGTGTTTTTTTATACCCAATCATTTTTATAAAAAGAAGGGCTGTATGGCACCTTAGTCCCTACCAAGTAGATTTGGAAATGGAGATGATAGTTGACACCCTATAATTATTAATGATGACGATTTGAATTCCATAATTATTGATGATGATGATTGGAATTCAAAGAATTCGACCTATACTCACAAGGAATGGAGGAAGACATGCTGCTCCATGACACTTAGTTTATAGATTTGTCATATGTCATATTGGCATAGTTTTGGGATTAACCTAAATTCCAATTAAGTTAATCTAGCTGAATGCAAATTGCATTTTAAAAATATTCAATTTTTCTTTTTGAAAATAAACCTTTCAAATTTAATAATATAAATTTTTATATAATATTTATTATATTTCATAATAAATATAATTTAAATAATATATTACATAATAAATATAAAAATAAATAATATATTATTATAATAATATATAATATATTATTATTATTATCAGATCCATGAAGCCATTTTTACGCCGGGTATGACAACAGATCTCTTGCTCTGTTATTTGTTTTGCGTGTTTAAGAAAGAATCCTAAAAGCCGTATCAAGAGTCTCGGGCCTTTGAAAGACAAGGATTCCACTCTTGCGACGTTCTGAAGACGTATCAGAAGTCGCGAGCCTTTGAAAGGCAAGGTTTCCACTTCTGCGACCTCCTGATAGAGTAACTAGTTTCTTCCCAAGCAGTCAGCCATGAGCCTATCTGACATTCTCTCTCTCCAGAGTAGAGGAATAAGATTAAACGCCCTGCTTTTCTGTGCAGTTATAGTTATCACCCCTTTCACAATGGATTCTTCAGTTTGATTTCCTTCTGTAGATAATATTGTTTCAACTTCTGAGTCTCAACATTGCTTTATGATCCACTATATGCAAACAATTGAGACCTTAGATCCTAGACTACAAGACATCTATAAGGGACTAAGGCATCTAGGGACATCAAAATATGGGTTGGGTTACATTGAACAGTGTGATTAGGTTATCCCCAATTGCAAATTTTTTAATCCATTACCTGACTCCATACAAAGATCCTTTGTAGATGAAATTCACAAATTTCATTTAGTTATGAAAGGTTGTCCAAAAGGAAGCATAGAAGAAGTCTGGATCAATAAAATGCTAAACTGGGATTTGTTTACAAATCCAGCAACATTTGACTTCAACATAACTACTCTAGATGAAGAAAAAGCTAAACTGTCACAAGATTGGCAGAATTATATTTTGGAGAAAGAAACATGGATCTCTTTCTGTGAATGGAAGAGACAAATTCAAAATTCCGAAGTCCAGATGATGGAAGGAGGATCTGAGACACCTCCTAGACACAAATGGAAAAGTCTTGAAGGATAAACAGTCGAATCTACTTCGACTTTTCCCCCATTCAAAGGTATTGTCTTAGAATACAATAATAGACAGGTCAGAGCAGGTCCTCTGATGCTTGGTGATGAAGCCACCCAACTGAAGGGTGTTGGTAAGAAACTCCAATCACCGTCTAAATAGATAAATTGGACAAATACTTCCTTAAGAGGCATGGCAACCCACACATTTGTGACTAATGACTATGCAAGGAAATGTCAAATTAGATATTTGCAAGTATATACTAACACCATAGTCCAGTCAGTAAATCAAATCAATGACAAGGTTTTTGATGTCAAAGAAAATTTGGACAAAACTTTAAAAGAGATATCTTATAAATCTCAAGAGTCCAAAAGTAATCATGAAGAGTTGATGGAAGAACTAGGAGAAGCTTTCTCCATGATGGGTAAGACATTATTAGAGATTAAGCAAAAAGATTGTATCCCTGATAAACCTATCCCAGATTCTTTTATCCTTCCAAGTCATCCAATTTCTATTGTGTCCCCTGTATATAAACCATATGAGACCACAACAGACAAAAAATGTCCTCATCATTTTCCTCCAGAAGAATAAAAACCAGAATCTTCTTCTAAGAAACATTTGTCTTTAGTTTACATACAAAAGCCTTCATATGAAGACCTCCCTCACCATGTGAATAGGACCCCTGCACCAGACCTCTTAGGAAAAGGGAAACTTCCTGAAAGTCAAACCTTTTCAAAAGACTAGTTCCCAGAGTGGAACATTGATAATCTTTCAATCGGACAAATCAAACAAATGCTTGACAGAATGTATGTCTCATATAAAGTCATGTGCATGAAAGGAAAAAAAAAAGTTGAGGCATGCAAATCTATCATACAATGTTTCACTGGAACATTAAGTAAATGGTGGGAAGTGATCTCATCTCCCATCATGATTGCTAAGATGGAAGCATAGGTATTAAGGGATGAACAGGGAGATGTTGTGTACCACATAAATGGAAATCCTCATAACAACATGATAGGAGCCCTTACCACCGTAATTCTTGAACACTGGTGTGGAATAGAAGAAGAATTGGCTGATAAACATGAGCTCATCCTTATGAACATGAAATGTAGAAAAATGTCAGAATATGAAGAATTTCATAAGCATTGGACACAAAGAATTTTTTAACTGAAAGATAGCCAAAATATTCTATGGAAGCAAGTATATTTAGCTCCTATTCATAGTAAATTTGTTGAGTACCTGAAGATGAAGGAAGTTTTCAAACTTCCATACGAAGTGTATACTTGGGGAGAAATTTATTCTCTCATTACTAAAGCTCTTGTAGGACTTTGTGTAAATATGAAAGTCCATAACTCTGTGATTAAGTTATCTCACTTACCAGATAGAAAGTCTATTTGTGAAAAGTATGGTCTCTATATCTTAGACCCTATGAGAAGGAAAAGAAAAAAGTTGAGAGAATACAAAGAAAAGAAAAGAAACAGGTACAAGCTAAAAACACACTACTATGAGCCTGAGGACATCAAACTAAAAACTCATACCCATCAGGCAAGACAACAAATTCAGTGTTGGCTATGTGGAAAAAATGGACATGTCTCAAGTAATTGTCGAGACAACAAAAATTCAAGAATGACAAACTGAAAAGACTCTAAGCGAAAAACTAAAGAAGCTCAACAGAAAGCAAGTGCTCAACAATTAGATCTCCTAATGCATTGCAATAGATGTGGAGCCAATGATCCTCAGACAAAGTAGTGTCCACATCATCCCTTTGTAAAAAGAGAAGAAGTCCATTTAATGCAACAAGGATGTTTCTCTGAATCCTCTCATCCTTTTGAGTTTGAATATGAATCAGAAGAAGAAATTTTGATGAATCAAAAATGTACATGCATAAATCCTAACTTATGTTCCTATGAGGATATTGTTGAATTTGAATCTGAATCTGAATCTGAATCATATATTCAATTCAAAAGAAAATTAAAAATTTGTATATTTAGTAGCACTGGTGACCAGTATGCCCAGATGCTAGCACAGATCAAAGCCTTACTAGAAGGGGATATGAAAGATTCTCTTATAGAAACTTTCTTAAAAACTATGAAGTCGAGACATAGGTTGAAAAATCCTGAGTCTTTGAGTAAAGAAAATAACCATCCTCTATTCTTGGAAGCTTCCTTTGAAGGAAACACCAAATCTTTCCTCAAGCATAATAAGGAAGCTAAGATACATCACACTTCCATTACTGATCTAGCCAAAGATATAGTCTTTTTGAAAAGTGAAGTTGTTGATTTAAAGAAAACATTGAGAAGCTTTGAAGGAGAGTCTGAAGACTGTTATAAAGTTTATGCTTGGGAAAGACAAGAAATCAAAGAAATCAGAAAATAGCTGGACTCTCGACCACCTCAACTTGAATATGTACCTGTGGAAATAAGGCCTCATAATTCAACTCAACTTCAAGGCCTAGATGCCATAAAGATTTTACCAGTCAGGTTTCAGAAGTATCATGTCCAGATAAAACTTGAAATAAATTCTGAAATATTTTGTTTGAATGCATTATTGGATACGGGATCTGATATGAACCTCATTCATAAGGATTTTATCCCTCACAAATACAGGTTCCCTAGAAATTTCTCTACCATAGGACTAGGGAATATTTCTACTAATATGGATTTTGAGATTCCGAAAGGCATCATACTATTCGATGAATTTGCATTGGGAATGAAGTTTTTAATTTCTGACTTACCTGTTGATTGCATCCTAGGAACTTTGTTCTTATGAGTTGTTGAACCCCATAGTTCTGCTAAAACTTTAGAAGGAAATCCAGGATATTTCATCGCAATGCCAAGTATTAAAAGTTGTCCACCTAAAAGGAAGGTCTCGGCTTTCATCTCCGAGGCTCGTTCTCACATTTAATATTATTAAAAATATCCTAAGACCATGATCATTATAAATACTTGGGATGATCTCATAAATGGCCCTGTTAATGAAGAAATTGATTATAAATTAGACTAGGAAACTTATTCTCAGAACTGGGCTCCCCATTGGGAATTATGATGGTCAGAAGGAATAGAATTTGGTCTACCTGGTTTTTTGGCTAACATAAGCATACATGTCTTACCACCATAGCACATGATTGGGCAAACTCACCAAGCTTCAACTATTGTTGCAAGGCAGAAACTGGTTGAAATGGGTGATGTTACAAGAGTTAGATCTCCTTCCAGAACATGGTTCTATTCCAGTACATTACAGTGGGGATATACTCTTGATCATTCCTACTATATCATCAACATGATGAGAACTCTGTGTTTATGACCTCAACAAGATCCCTATGCTACATCATTTTAAACAAATTATTTCTAGTATGAAGCAATGTGGGATTGTCTTTGTCCTTGGACTGACAGATATAAATATTATTATTGTACATTGAATTTTTTAGATAATTTCATGTTGATGCCAAAACCAAGTTTGTTTAATTCATGGTGGAAGAAATTCGGGTTAAACTCCAATTCCATACATCCAGACGTGATAGACACAACACAGATGATGTATAATTTGAATCTTTCAAATAAAGTATACAAATTGGGTCAGATCTCAGATGTTGGATACGAAATATTTTTAATAAGGGAGAAACACCCTTGGATCATCAGAACGAAGTACGTGTTACACCAAGATGATGATAGTGATGAAGAACCGGAAATGTATCATGAAATATACACTCAGCATTGGGACCCTTATAGGTTCAATCATTTCCACGTTCAGCCAGTGGAATGAAAAATATCATCATTCAAGGCATTATCATGTCTTACTAGCCAACAATGGTGTCAGTCGGTTTTCGTGGGGTTTATGATAAAACCTCCACAGTGTAATTCATGTCTTATTGGCCGACAGTGGTGTCAATCAGTTTCTGTGGGTTGACGTAACTAACCTCGACTATGTAATATTTAAATAAAAGGTATCTTGGAAACTTGGAGCACTTCTCCAACTTTTGGCGTGGTTTGACCCACATTTCCAAGATTCCTCATTATGTGTCCCACTTCATTCTCCATCAGAGGAAGTCTCGTGCTTCTGTCTTCTTCTGAAGCTTGACCTTCTACTTCTTACTACTCTCTGCAGAACCAATCCAGATCTCCTGGAGAACCCCAAGGTGAACCTTATGCGAACCGCACCGTCAGGCCTTATGTGAATGTTCCAAAGGTTCCTAGCAAACCATCAAACATCCCAACACCCAAAATTTCCCTAAGCGGCCTCCTGCCTAGCGGGACTTACTATAGGTGCTCCAGGACCTACGCTAACTTCGACCATCCTCCTTCTAAAAACCTTATCTCCTGCGATGAGGGAACTTTATCTTTCCCCTGAGCGAACGTCGGCCAAACCTTTCAGGGATCACAGATTGCAATGGTAGGGAAATAGAATCGAGAAAAATAATAGATGAACAATAAGAGACAATTTTCAATACTCAGAATATGTTGTGGAAGTCTTTTTATATTAATAATAGAGATCTTGAATCTCTAAAGCCAGGGTATTAGAATATGAGAAGGATGCTCTTTTCTCTTCACACACTTACAGATACATAGTCATATACTTAGAAAGACACAAAATCTCAGACAGAAGGGATCTTTAGAAGACTCAGACTACTGACTCAAAGAATTTTTCAAAATTCCTTCTCTTCAAATGAACTCTTCATCTCCTTATATACAAATTTTTGGAGATGAGAATCATTTCTCGGACTAGACTTAACAAGACTCTAACCCCAGATGTCGGGTATCAAATTTTCTTTAAGGATTTGGCGGTAGAGATCGTGCAAGATCCTTCCGACCAAATCATACTTTTATTCCCACTAGGAAAAGTAAATCCTAATTTGAGATTTGGTGGGATAGTCACGCAGGATTTCCCGACCAAGTATGACACTCAAAAGGACACACAATGAGGAATCTTGGAAATGCGGGTCAAACCACGCCAAAAGTTGGAGAAGTGCTCCAAGTTTCCAAGATACCTTTTATTTAAATATTACATAGTGTAGGTTAGTTACATCAACCCACAGAAACTGATTGACACCACTGTCAGCCAATAAGACATGAATTACACTATGGAGGTTTTATCGTAAACCCCACGAAAATCGACTGACACCACTTTCGGCCAGTAAGACATGATAGTGCCTTGAATCATGATATTTTTCATTCCACTGGTTGAACGTGGAAATGATTGAACCTATAAGGGTCCCAATGCTGAGTGTATATTTCACAATACATTTTCGAGTCTTCATCACTATCATCATCTTGGTGTAACACGTACTTCATTCTAATGATCCAAGGGTGTTTCTCCCATATAAAAAATCTGCGGTATCATATATCTGAGATCTGACCCAATTTGTATACTTTATTTGAAAGATTCAAATTATACAGCATATGTGTTGTGTCTATCACGTCTGGATGTATGGAATTGGAGTTTAAACCAAATTTATTCCACCATGAATTAAACCAACTTGGTTCTGGCATCAACATGAAATTATCTGAAAATTTCAACATATAATACGAATATTTATATAGGTCAGTCCAAAGACAAACACAGTGGGGTTCGCATAAGGTTCACCTTGGGGTTCGTCAGGAGATCTGGATTGGTTCTGTAGAGATTAGGAAGAAGTAGAAGGTCAAGCATTAGAAGAAGACAGAAGCACGAGACAAATCAATCTTCAAGTTTCATTCTCCGTCAGAGGAAGCCTCTGAGTTACAAATGGTATTACTGCCATGAAGCCATTTTTGCGCAGGGTATGATAACAGATCTCTTGCCGTATTATTTGTTTTGTGTGTTTAAGAAAGAATCCTGAAAGCCATATCAAGAGTCTCGAGCCTTTGAAAGAGAAAGTTTCCACTCTTGCGACTTTTTGAAGCCGTATCAAAAGTCTTGGGCCTTTGAAAAACAAGGTTTCCACTTTTGTGACTTCCTGATAGAGTAACTAGTCTCTGCTTGAGCAGTCGTCCAGGAGCCTATCTAACATTTTCTCTCTCCGAAGCAGAGGACTAAGATTAAACGCCCTGCTTTTCTGTGCAGTTATAGTTATCTCTCCTTTCGCAATGGATTCTTCAATTTTCTTTCATTCTATAAATAATATTGTAGATAATACAGTTTCAACTTCTGAGTCTCAACATTGTTTTATGATCCACTATATGCCAAAAATTGAGACCTTAGATCCTAGACTATAAGACACCTATAAGGGAATGAGGCCTCCAGGGACACCTAAATATGGGTTGGGTAACATTGAACAATGTGATCAAGTTATCCCTGATTGCAGATTTTCTAATCCATTACCTAACTCCATACAACAACCCTATGTAACAACCTCCTCGTTACGACAACAACTCTGAGAACAGGTGCAATTTTTTTTTTGTTTTAAAGTGTGTGCGCATGTGGAAGTAACAAACACACTTGAATCTATGTCGTCGATCGATAACCAACAAGACACAACCACGAGGTTCAACACAAGAATATTGACGGCACACAACGAGTAACTACATCAATATATGACCCTAGGTATAAGGCGCACAACACAACCATTAAGACCTACTGGGGTTGCAAAGTAAAAACACAGAGGGAAGAATCCATGGTGTTAGGGTTACTATTTCTGCACAGGAAAGCAGGGCGTTTAGTCTTATGTCTTCTCGAAAGAAGATTAGACAGGCTCCTGGCCGACTACTAAGGCAGAAACTAGTAACCTGACCAAGAACAAGATGCAGGCAAGACGAACACAACAAGATGACTCCGAGATATCACCGTCACAACAAGCAACAAACGCCCCTAGACATAAGGCGTGCAACTAGCAGCTGTAAGAAGAAAATGACACCAAGTGTTTAGGTACAATACAGTCACAGAGGGAAGAATCCCACAGTAGAGTTCACTATTTCCGCACAGAAAAGCAGGGCTTTTAGTCTCATGTCTTCTCAAAAGAAGATTAGACAGGCTCCTGGCCGACGGCTCAGGCAGAAACTAGTAACCTCCGTCAGGTGTGTTGCAAGAGTGTAACCCTGCCTTTAAAGGGCCCGATACTCTTGATACGGCACAGGATCCTTTACAAAGAAAAACACACAGACATATATGCCAAGGCTACAGAAGGTGTCTATAACCCGCCCGACACAAACAGACCAATCGACAAATTTTACAACCCATCGCAACCATCGATGAAAGACCGACCACTTCTTCTACAGAAGGCGCAAGACAAGGACTTGGACGACAACCATTACAATTAATGACAAGGCAATGTCTAAGACTCATTCGTGATTGATTACTAGCCAAATTCTCCATTGATTTTATTAAGCCACGAGTACGTTAGTTATAAGGTAGATCTTATTGAGTTATTGCCCTTAGTTTAAGGGCCTTACCCCTTATGTTGAAATTATAAAGGAATTTTATGTCATTACACTGATTTATCCTCCATATTCATTATACTACCACATAAATATAAACAAATACAACGTCCTTACGCTCCTGAGTTATCAAGACTACATAGCATTTTTCCCAAGGCGGGGTACTACATTTACATTGATCAAATAGTAAAATGTTAGTACACCTTCCACTAAGGGACAAAACCCTTACAATATTGTAAGTATACAAGACTAACATCATATTTGTAACTAAAGGGAACAAGGTAACATCATAATCAAATGACCACATATATAATAAGTACTATGTTTAAACACGACAAGTTTAAAGGCAATAGCATTTAAAGATAAACTCTTAATGATGGGTATCGTCCTTTTTCAATGACATGGTAACATTATAGTTATAAACAACATCATATTGAAATTAACCATATAACATCATTCTTAGAAATGGCAATACATATTAAGTCAATCTCTAAAATGACAAAAGGACAAGATTTGAAATTGACGAATTAACAATAATAAAAATGACCCTACTTAAAAATAACAATAATTAACAGGTCAGTATAAAGAATTGTCATCATATGAATAACTTCATAATTGAAATTAACAACATAACCTCATACTTGAAAATTTCAATATAACTTCATATTAAACAATGGTAATACATCAACTAACCATATTTAAAATGACACCTTTTTTTGTATATTCAGAAATGACCAAAAATAACAATGTTAAAGAGAACAATAGTTAAAAATAGCAATAAMAACATGCCACTATATAGGAGGGMTTCTCATTACAAATAAAGGTAAATAGTATTCGATGTGTTACCAGGATGAACTAAAATCAAGGAAAGCCTGTTTAAATCGGATAGTAAGGAAGCAAGGTAAACCTTTTTAATTCGATTGGGTAATACACATATATTAAGTACAAAAGGCTGCTGGGTTGTCCAAAAGGCATGCGCCATGGGTCTCATTATCATTGAAGCTCGACTTAGACTGGCTGCCAGCGTTTAGGGACCAAGGAGGCGAAAGCAAGTGTTTGATGACGAGACCCGCGCAGTTTAAGAAGGCACCAGAACAGGTGATAAGGAATGAATAAAACGTAGATCAACATAGACCATTAAGGCAACAAATAGTAAAACGTTAAAACGCAGACCATTATACTATTAAAAACGCAGACCATTATACAGTGAAACGCAGACCAAAAACGTAGACCAAGGATGCCCAACTATATATCAGTAGAACGTAGGTCTGTTACACGACCAATACATGCAATGAAGGCCATTAAAAATGCCCAGGATGTATAGCAAACGCCAATAACATAGAAATCAATAAGAGTTCGTTTTGTATCATTCCAGAACATGCAATCTCTATGCAAGATAGATGATCAGACAAAAATATTGTACGAATGAGGCATAAATAAGATAGCTGAAGGCAAGATGTGATTTCAATTCTGTGTTTGCTTTCACTGCATGTGATTTCAATTCTGTATCTACTAATTCTTGCAACTGCTATCAGAGAAATCAACTGAGATTGCCAACTTTTGTACCCAACAACAATGCCAATAGTAATTCAAAAACCACGCCCACAGTGAATCAGGAAAACGCCCAGGCTGGAAAAAAAAAACTCTCGCACTGTAACAAAATATCCTTGCCCACGGTAAAATGCACGCAGGCTTAAATACATCAACAGAATGGAAACGCCCCTCCCCTGGAAAACTAGAACGCCAAGGCGATTTAGACAAGAAAAAAAATAAAATAAAAACGAACCCATCAGTCCAAGGGTGCCAATCGGAAAGTCAGGAATCACAACGAAGGAACCATGCTTCACCAAAAACGAATGACCGAAGGAAAAAATTGTCTTAAAGAAAGCGAACTGATAGTAACCCAAAAGATGAAATGTCCACAGTAAATAAAGAGAACGCCCAATAAATACAAATCGAAAAATTGCAGGAACCCAATTCGTTAACGATTTAACCCAACAATTTTCAGAACTACGACGCAGTAATCAATCCAAATGAATTTGCCGAACGAGGGGTTTAGCATGACAACAGAAACATTTTAACACTAAGCATTTATAAGTGAAATTGCCAGAAATGAGTTTTTTCAGCATGACATCAGAAACATTTTAACACTAACCATTTATAATCGATTTCGCCAGAATTAAAATCATACCGTAGCCACTCGCCTTCTTCGGAGACGTCCCGTGCTCTGTTCCACATCCGCTCTCCTTGCCTCTCCCGCTCACCGACCGCAGAAAGCTCACCGGTACCTCCCAGCCAAACGCTAGGGGTACTCTGCTTCCCCCTTAGCCCCCCGAGCCGCAAAGGGGCCACACAAGAACTAGAGATAAGACTAGCTTCTCAGCTCGCCTCCACGGCTGAGCTACCACCCAACACAGCTGAGATAAACCCAACTCCTCACAAGCAACCCGTCAAGCAACAATTCGACAGTGTAACGTTACGCTAACTGTTCCCCCTTCTTCCTTCTTTTCCCCTTCTTTTATAGAAATTTGAGACCCACCTACTTTCCTAAATCATTATTAATTTAATTTTTAATGACAAACCTCTCAACATTCTCTGCCATCCAAGTGTTACTCATCCCCCCCAAGTTTCTCCAAATTAATTTGTTTAATTTAAATAAAAGACTCATTTCCCTCACTCCCCCTAAAGTCGCTCCTAAAATTTCTCCTAGGGTTCCTAGATCCCCTCACATGCTTTTAATCACTTTCCTAAAATGAAGTTTCTGAATTTTAGTAACTCCTTAAATGTTGATTCCTTTTTGCTTTTTACCCTATGTCTCCTACTTTCCATTATTAAGTTTCCTTTATTCCAAGTTTCCTTATTTCTATTTTTTTATTTCTCTCTTTTTATTATTTTTTTTTTGTTAAACCCAAAATGATAAATGCGCTTAATAGTCCTTTCAATATATTTTTAAAATCCTAATTTTTTATACTCCCACACTTTAATAATTTTATTTCTTCTTTAAAGTTTAAAAACCTTAGGTTTCAATTAATTTATCCCCCTCATTACTTTACCCCATTTAATTTTAAGAAGACTTTAACTAACACTTAGGAGGGTTTTAGTTTACGTCCTTAAGTTTATTTTTTTTGGA